>NMRA01000013.1:1948468-2021750 GCA_002633005.1 Phoronis australis | reverse complement strand
TTTTTTGGGGTCTTTGTAAGGCCCCCAGGGGTCACACCCAGAGTGCAGACAACGGCAGACGTCCATTTCTGTACATACTGAGGTGGACTTTAAATGCTCCCGTGGTCAGATGTTGGTACCTCGTTCATCTATGCTAAGTGCTCTGGGCTGCCGGTCTATTCACATATGCGCTAATATGAAACACCTCCGAGGCACAATTTGGGGCTACGAAGGTGTTCCGGATACGTTTGGCTGGTGTGCTCACCGAATAGACAAATAATAGATTGCACATTACATTAGATTATGAACAGTTGCAGACTCGTGTCTACATCTTGAACAATATGTTCATTCAAGAAATTATGCTCTCAAGTGTTTCGCACATTGGAACGTGTGCCTGATCTTTATTCCTGGGTGCAGATGACTGTTTCTTGTACACGTGCTTGTCTTAAATTTCTGCTGACTGTTTTGTTAGGGAAGTAAATCTTAGCTTACCCTTGCCTTAATTGTACAAAGGTGCAGGTACTGATTAGATATGGACACAGTTCTGCTTGTGGCCACATGTGTCTAAGTGCTCGATATTCAGTATTGAAGATAGTTGAAGCGTATTAAATAATTGGGTTCCAATGTATTTTGACATCTAAAATTCTCGATGCTTATTAGCATTGCTCTTGTCATCTTTGGCTCTGTTGCATTAATGGTCACAGTTGATTATACCATAGATTATTGACAACAGATTCGCAACTCCGACATTTTCTTCCAAGGCGGCGCCACTCTCCTAAATTATCTGGTTCATTTTCCGTTTAGTGTATTGTGACAGGAAATTCTCGCATCTATTTTACTGTCCAGTACAACGCAAACAAAATAATAATTTCGGCTTTGAAACATCGTTCAAAATCTGAAAATAGTAGAACTGTTGGTATTGTGAGTACTTTTAGCAATGCTACTACCACCCGACCACACAACAGCCGACCAAGATCAGCAGACGACATACTTGGCGGAAATAATACCACATAATTTGGTCAGGTGTCGTTATTGAATAATGACGTAACGTTGTGCGAAAGCACAGATTTCGTCCATTGAAAGTATATGGAGTTGGCGGTCCATGTACTGTAGTCTATGATTATACTTAACGGTAGTACAGCTTGCTGATCAGAATGAACTTAGACTAGCTGACAAGAAGGGCCCATTTACCCAGAGCTAAATAAAAACGAGAAAATAAACCAAACCAAAAGCTATCATGTGAACTTACCGATCACAGCAGCTCTGCTGTGTTTTCAACAAATTTCTAGCTTATGGTGTTTAGTGGAAATTGCATATTTTAGATTATAATTCATGTTTAATTCCCATAGCATCTGACTTTCAGACAAACTGGGCCAGGGTGCCTTCAGTTGTATATTCAGAGGAGTGTTCAATAGCTTGGAGGTTGCTGTGAAAAAGCTCAAACTACCATTGGCGGCCCAAGACATTAACTACTTTGCAGCAGAAGTAAGCTTGATACCGCCATGTAAACGGTCACTGTGCAAACATTAAGCTTGAAAATTAATTTGACGTAATGCAGCTGAGGACATTTTAAAAAATAATTGGTTGAAATGGTAGGTAGAATTTTTGTTTTCATCATGATATTGTGTGTTATTTCGTTACTGGAAATAGGTTGCAGCATATTGCCTAGAATTATTTGTAAGTTATTGTATAATGAACCAGTCCTCCTTCAATTTAGTTAACTCTGACAACGCTTAAATTAGAAGCCAGCCTTCCATATAGACTTGGCTATAGTTCACACAGCAATGGGAGTCTTCGATATTGACCTGTTGGTGCTGATGAGTGAGTCCTCTCATAACTCGGGTTGTGATACTTTGATAACTGAAAGTAGTTTACCTGCATGGAGGTGTTAGTGGGTCCCATGTGACTATCTGAATACAATCATTAATGCTCGGATTGGACTCTCGTTTGAATAATGCCTCGAAGTTCTGGGCATGGGGAGATTTTTTTTGCCAATAGGGTTCTGTTTACATGACCAGATCAATAGGTACTGTTTACATGACCAGATCACTAGGTACTGTTTACATGAGCAGATCACTAGGTACTGTTTACATGAGCAGATCACTAGGTACTGTTTACACGAGCAGATCACTAGGTACTGTTTACACGACCAGATCACTAGGTACTGTTTACACGACCAGATCACTAGGTACTGTTTACATGAGCAGATCACTAGGTACTGTTTGTTGTTGTTGTGTCAGTGCCCTCTGTGGCTTGTTACAGGTCAGTCTCCTTCATGAACTACAACACCCGCGCGTTGTCCGGCTCCTTGGTGTCTGCACCGCTCCGTCACACCCTCTATTGGTGTTTGAGTACATGGCCCAGGGTAGTCTGTACTCTCTGCTTCATGATTTTTCAAGGTAAATCTGTTGCTTCTAAGCACAGTGTTGTTTCTGCGTATTCTTTTACCCTTATCCTGCACTAGGCGAGGTCAGATGACATGCCAATTATCCTGTTACAATGTGTTGGGTGTACTCAATCGACTATAATAAGTTACAGCTGGGCTGCGCTAGGAGAGTGCACTCACCCCAGGACACTTGTGATTTTCATTCAGAAATTGTAAGAGACCTAGAATGTTGTTAAGGTATGTGAGCATGCGCATTCTATAGTTCATAATTTCCTCTACATTTCTCTGATTTAAAGCATATGGCTCTGATTACTAGTTTGGTAGATATTGGCTGGTTTATGTAAGCGTAGACCCATAGTTAATAGCGGAGTTGCAACCGAATCGATTTAACGATTGCGCATGTCCGGAAATTAGGGTGCGCAAAGGCTATTGGTATTGATTAAGGTATGTGGAATGGCCGATTGGTTTGCACGACGTGTGATTTGTGTGCATTAAACTATGCTACTGTATGTAATTCTGCCGCTATTCACCCTAATAAGCCCCCATGCCCCAATAAGTGCCCCAACACGTTTTCAGACTTCGCTAAATTAAGCGCCCATGAACTACATGCGAAAAATGCCTTACCTACAGTTCTAACGTCTCCAATTCATCGATTGAAAGATCCGACAGTCCTGAATTTGTAGACCACGAGCCTCACCGTTATGTCCGTATACACTTCAAACTTATGCCGCGATTCAAAAAGAACACAAAGGTTTTGCTGCTCTTGCGAGGGCTGTGCCCCACTACGCGGGTCCGGACTTTGAAAACAGACGCAGCGTACTTGTCAGCGGGATTGCATTATTTCTTTCCCGCGGTACAGATCTTCTCCGGCCTCAACAGGAATCCAAACTTCTTTGTACAGGTGAAAACCGTGAATCAAAGACTAATAAAAAAACTCAACCAGTGATAGTACGCGGCCAAGAAATCGCGCTGCATAGTGTACCGGCTGTCATCAAAGATATTTAGTTGGGACCTATCTATTCATGAAACGGGTAACATATCATCGGCAAGAAATAAATATTGGCACTAATTTCCGAAAGTTTCTAATACCGTAAAAAACTTATGCATTATTTTTAAGAGAAATTATTTAACTAATCATAATTGGTGTTTTTAAAGTCAAAATGACCCACTGATAGTGAACACATTCGCACCCTTACACCCCGAATCTTCCAGAAAATAGCTGTTACACTATGGTCACGCATCCACTCACCCGGCGACTCCAACGAGTGACATATCGGTTTTACCCAAACAATTCTCGAACGTTTTTTAACAGATGATGCAAGCAAGTGCTAAGCTAAATATTAAAACACGCTCTGCTTGACTGCTTGAGTTAATTTCTTTGGGTACAATGCACACCTAGATCATTACATCGCATTTTCTTGTGTTGCGGGCTACAATCTAGCACAGATTTGGACTTAATCTGCAGTTAATCCAGACTCCACAATAACTTAAAATCGTAGAGATGCTATTTGGAAAACTTGAGGAGGATTTCAGGTAATTTGTTGAGTCAAAGCTGTATTCTTATTCAAGAATTCAAGCTCTATCGATGATTGCGAGACCGGCAGCTACGCATTTGTCGGCGAGATTTCGCCCTGGGATTTCAGCACAATTTTCTGAAAAAATGATAGTAATTTAACAACGAATTTTGATAGTAATGTACCACAATTTTGTAGAAAGTAAATAATATTCTGCACGCTTTATCTTAGCGCGTTAATGCATATAGTGTTGTGTGTACGTTAAGTTAGTCGACCCAGAACAGGTGATTGTGCAGAGGCATTATCCTCAAAATAGCTCATGTTGGCTTGGTTCTGGTCACTACCATCCGCCATGGAGTACTTGTTACTGTTTCTTTCAAGAGAAATATTGTTGGGCAGTTTCCAAGATGCGTTTTTTTGCCGCCCTCAAAATGAGCGCTGCATACTTTATGCTACGAAGTCGGCCGAATTCACTAAGTCGACCTTTGCTACTAGCTGTACCGATGTGTCTTACCCATGTTTAACGCAGTTCTTGATCCTTGGGAAACAGGTAGTAACTAAATTCTTTATCTAGCTGACTGGTATTATAGCAGCCACGCACACAACACGTATAACCTCCCTGTGGCCTGTTCGCCCCCACGCTTGCCGACGTACTTGTTTACCAGCTTAACCACAATGCAACATTCTGACCCATTTCCAATATGGCGGCGTTGCAACTCCGCTATTATATGGCTGGAGCCAGACGTGAGTGGATGACAGTGGATCAGTTTACTTTCACTAAGGTTATGATGAAGATTTACATAGGGTTAAAACCTCCATTAAATTCTTGACAATTTTTGTGTTGGCTTCTTTTCTGTGAAATTAACATTTCCCCTTCAAATTTCCAATTTAAACTTGTTAGGTCATTCGTTTGGGTGACCTTCATAACAGCTTAGTGTACAGTAGTTGTGGTGACCTACTTAGCTCAGCACAGGGGTAAAGTTGTCTGAATATTGAGGCTCAGCAGGATAAGGGTTAAACCATATGGCTGTGATTAGTAGTTTGGGAGATATTGGCAGGCGACACAGTTTCATTACGTGGCTGGAGCCAGACCTGAGAAGATGACAGTGGATCAGTTTCACTAAGGCTAAGATGAAGATTTACATATGGTAAAAATCTCCATTAACTTATGGACAACTTTTGTGTTGGCTTCTTTTCTGTGAACTTAACATTTCCTCTTCAAATTTCCAATTTAAACTTGTTAGGTCATTAGTCTGGGTGACCTTCATAACAGCTTAGTGTACAGCAGTAGGGGTGACCTACTTAGCTCAGCACACAGGGAAAGTAGTCTGAATAGAGGTTCAGCAGGATAAGGGTTAAGAATATATTATGCAGCTGAGACACTCTCACTAACTGGCCCTCTAGAGAACAGGCAGGGGTAGCTCACCTGTCCAGAGCCATCCCTCAGCCTTGTTTTATATGTCCTGGCGTTAGAAGCTCTATGTGTGGTCGTGGACCTTTCTAAAAACCGATAGCTGTCACGTGCAACTTTCTAACGTAACCACATCCCTCTACCTAGGCCTGATCTGGATCATGTGACCTACTACCAAATATCACGTGATGCAGCACTGGGCATGAATCACCTCCACTCTCACAGTCCACCTGTGTTACACCTGGATCTTACCACGAGATGCATACTGCTGGACAGTCAGGGTAGGGCAAAGGTTACAGGCTTTGGATTCTCTAAGCTTAGGTAAGTGTCAGGCACATCACCGAAATAACGTAGGCATATCTTTGAAATTGCCTAGCTTTACTCACTTCCTAGCAATCATTGTTCAGGTAGAAGATGCATGCAAAATTCAGTATAGGAATACTTTACTCAAGCTTAGGGCTGTTCCAGTAAAATCCGTGTGGGAGGGGGGGACGGCAGTAGAAATAAAAATTCATGGGTGGTGGTCTTCAGAAAAAAACTCAAATTATGGGTGGTCATTCCTGTAAGAAGTGATCCATTAAAAATGGGTGGTATTTTTTGACCTGTTATTGTTGACAGGTTGGTTACTTCAGCGGAACACAGAACACATCTCCAAAGAAATCAAAACTCAAAAAAATGCAATTGACTAATATCCTAACTTAACCCAATGCAAAAAAAGCCCATATTGCCAGTGAACAGAGTGCAATATGTTCAATGAGCCATTAATCAAGTCATGGACAACTTGATTTAAGCCAATTGTTTGTCTGCAGTCCTATTGAATTGAAAAGTTATGCAACACTAAACTGGTGTTAACACATATAAGAAAATTGATGATTTTTAAATAAAAATAATAAGGAGTAAGATAAACAAGTTCCAATATTCGCTTGACATAGAAGTATAAAAGAGTTCGTGTAGACAGTTTGAGATTCATAGATCCTTATAATTGAAAAAATGTTCATTGAAATTATAGACACATGGTGAACAGAGACACCTGGTGGCTGCCAAAAGTATTGCTCACAGGCTACTTTTAGTTTTTGACAATATTGGACAAGACAACTAGTTCTTTTCTGTCAATTATCTAAGTTCTTAACAGGTCCTCCTGGAGACAATTTGTTTGCAAGTGTTGGATTTTAAATTTTAACCTATTAAAAATAATTAAAAAATTATGGGTCATGGGTTGGAGAAATAAATGAAAAATATGGGCGGTGGGTACGAAATAAAAGTGCCTTCCCCTCCCTCCCACACAGATTTTGCTGGAACAGCCCTTAGTCAGATTTGTCCATTAAGACAGAACGATTATAACTGTAAATGTAAGGGAATTAAGATATTAAAATAGGAGATTCATCAACAGGTCAGGTATGTCCTGAATTCTGCAAATTTTGGTCCAGTGAACAGTGTGCCTTTTATGTTGAGGTTGCCTCGTTTGTAGGTACTACAGCGAACATTGTGTCTTTTGGAAGAAATTTCTGGTCAATTACTATCCATATTTCACGTACCGTGGTGGTTATTTGGATTGTTTTTAGTCTATTTCCTCAAAAATGAAATTAATAAAAATGGTAATTGCTCGAACCGTGTGACCCTGAATGCCATCTTGTCTGAGTAAGCTGTCATTTGTTGTATTTCCATTCTGATTAGTGAGCTTAATGACCGAGCCACTTGCCAACTTTCTATACCAACCCTAGTACATTTGCCAGAATTAAAGTGATGATAGAACTGAATATAGCTATGAGTCAACAGCTCAGACTAATGCTGTTTGTATTATGCAACTCGCAGCATCGCACTTTCAGTTTGGACCACTGTTAATTTTGATTTTACTAAAATCGACTAATAAAAGGCACAAATGCATCCCAGAGTAAGAAAAATAAGCCAAAAAGAGGAATTAGTCAAAAAGGTGACGTTCACCTTTAACTTATCCTGTCAGACATGAAGCTCAGGAAAAGCAGTCCAAGACAACATCGATGGTTGGCATCGCCCCCACTTGGGTGGCGCCAGAACTACTGGATGGTGCTGAGATGACAAATAAGGCAGATGTCTACAGCTTTGGAATTATTCTCTGGGAGATGTTGACGAGAGAGCTGCCCTACAAGGACTGTTCCATCTATCAGGTTAGACAGCTGTTGTCATTGGTTGAAGTGTTGAGTGTACTTTAGAATCGGGACCAATACACACACTCGAATTGGTTCATGTTTCGATCTCGGCGCAGAAGGCCTTTAAAGCATACACATGTAATGTGTTGGCCGATATTTTAGGGGGGAGTTCTTAAAAGTGTGATTTTGTAGTGATTGGTAATGAGAGAAAATTTCTCTCTGACTTCCTTGTTGCCTTTTGGCATGACTTCAAAGGAACTTGAAGATTTTGAAAATGTTCCGTTCCGGTGATCTTTGTATGGATAACTTGTCAAAATTGTGTGGATTAGGGAAATGCTCAGAGACAGTCGGACTAGTAATGCAACTTAGCAAACTGGGTATGTTTAAAACAACATTTCAGTACCTTAAAATGCATAGCGTCTGCTTCTCTTATCGCTGCCGATAATTCAAAAATGAACCTGTCACTACATGACTGAAATTACCATGAAAACATTATGTTGACTTGTAGTTTTATGACCTTTGAAGGTTTTGGAGCAAACGCGGAACAACGTGAGACCTGTCATCCCGAGGTCATGCCCAGATGGATTGGGAAATCTCATTCAGAGGTGCTGGAACGCCAACCCAGCCTGCAGGCCACAGTTTCAGGTAAGCAAGGCAAACTTTTAATGCGTTATTGCATTCTCGTTGAAAAGATGAGTTGATAGTTTTCAATTTTGACGGATTGTGTCTTTTCTGTAAGGAATGAGTAGTTAGTGCAGAACATGGACATTTTTATCAGAACTCCAGACTTTTTCTCCAAAAAATGAAGAATATTGCATTAAAAAGTCTGAACAAATTATTTTGGTCAATTCTCGTAGTGAATTGAACTATATTTTACCTTTATTTGCTTCACGGTTTTTGACAAAGCCAGTTAAATTTTGGTGTCATTCATGAATTTTTTGAAAACAAGGTGTAGTGTTGAAGGTTATTTTTTGATTTAGATAAATTTTCCTTCAGTGTCAAGGTTTAATACTGCTGTGTTGTTAAATAGGGATAAATTAATTTATTTTGGCATTGAGCCTTGGCTTGATTATTTGTGAATCATTATAAAGTGGCATGTTCCATTGAGAGCGTTGTAGCTGTCAATGTTTGCTTCAGCTGAGGGACTGATCATTAGAAGTCTGTGTTTGAGAGGAAAACATTAGCCAATGTTGACTGTAGACTTGAGGAGTTTTGAGGGAAGTTTTTGTCATAAATAACAGGCAAAATTTAGAAACGAGACTTTCATGGTTATTTTCAAATAATAGAATTTTGTTTTTCGTCTTCTTGTCTTCTGCATTTTTGCCATAATTTGGATGAAACCATCAGTTTTATTGAACGTCTCTGTGATGTTAATGGTGCATGCTAGTAGCTAATCTTCTGTTTTTGATAGGATATAAGGTCAAGTCTGGATAATCTCTCATTTCCCTCATCATGGCAGAGACTATTCTCTGCTGCTGGCATACCACAGGAAGCTATGGATGACATCCAGTCGGCCCGCAAGATCATTGACCTAGTTAACCAAAGGCTGGACAGTGAACGTCGGTCGGTGTCACCACCTCGGTCAACAATCCAAGGATGGTCACGTGATCAGAAGTTAGAAGATGTTGGAGAGAGTGATCGCAATGACTTAAGCCAAGCATCAAGGATGATTTATTCTGAGCTAGGTGGAGTACCGCCATTAACTTATGCCATGGAGCGTTCGCCTTGTGCATCAGCGTTGTACACAGACAGTAATGGCAACAGAATGCCCTTTGCCGGTGGTCACGTGGTGAATGATGTTACTAGCAGGAAACATGATAAACAGATTGTCACAGCAGCTGATTTGATACCCACAGACCTTGAATCTACGAAGTTGCCAAGTGATGAAAATGATTGGGCACAAGCTTTTAATGTGCCACCAACTTGCCAAAATAACTTAAGCAAGGTGTCTGGGGGAAGTTTCTTACGAAAAAATGCCTGGCACACTGAGTTGGATGAAGAACAAATGGTACAAAATCAGACATTTTCGACATTGCCGTCTTCACGTGAAAAACCAGGTGTAAGAAACTCCTCCAAAGCAAATCCTGTGAAATCTGTCCAAAGTACATTAGGTAGCAAACTGGTTGTTTCTACATTGGAGTTGCAACCTTCAGAAATGATCTTCACTTCTGGCATGGATTACCAAGAAAAGCCGTTGTTGAAGTCTGCTGCGTTGATCAAACAGAGGCTGCGTCTTCGGCCAACGAATCTTGGCCATCCATGCCAACTGAGTGACCTTAGCCATGTCAGCGCTGAGATGATGTCATCGCTCACAGAAGCCCTCCGTAAGGTATAACATTGGTTCATCGTCTTCTTTTTTATTCACCTTGTCTGTTTGTCTCATGCAAAATAATGAACATTGGTTTGAACAGAAACTGCTTATTAGAATAGGTTTGAAGTTTGGTAAATCTATTTTATTCTGTTATTTTCCCTCTATTGTATGCACAGGTAATTGTTTTTTGTCTATCATTCTATGTATATCCGTACATGTGGTTGCGAAAATTAATCATATTGAGACACTCGCCTGTTGTGCATTGTACCTGTGGTACATAATGATGACAATTTGATTTCTAGTTTGTAACAATTTTTTAATATATTTTGGGTGCCTTGTAAGTTGCGGTTTTAACTTTTGCATAACCTTTGATTTGCAATAATGACTTGCTTTCAGACTGTTAGACTAGGACACAGACTATAACACTGGACACATTGGTCCTAAAGTGGCAAGAATACAGCCTGTACTATCAGTGTCCACAGTGTGAAGGTTTGGTGGAAAAGCAAGGGAATTGAGGAGGGTCAAGCAACAGATCAGTGTTGAGTAAACAAAAGCTGTGTATAGTCATAGCAACAGGCGGAATGCAGTCAAATTTTTTTTGATCATGTTACTTGAGAATGAATGCTTTGATAGATGGTGGGTGCTAGTGGCATAATTCTATTTTATGGCAAATTAGAGTACATTGCGAAGTAAGCTTATAAAAAGACACGGGAATTCCCGTCATGACTGAACTTGTATGGTATTTACCATTGGAGTAGTGGAATTACCAGTCATTTTCAGCCTTTTCTATGGAATGTAAAGTTTAGCACATTTACATGAACGATTTCTGTATTAGGGGTTTGCAAAGGATGAACACTGAAATGTGCCCTAATGTTAGATTACTTTATGGTATGCAATGCTTTGTATTTTATGTGTCCACATGTATCCACAGTTGGGTGCATATTGCTGCCATCTCCATCCAGACGTTCGGGGTTCACTTCTTGAAAATGCTTACCTTAAAATAGTTCTCCACTTTATTTCTGTGAAACCGTGCTCAGTGCTGTCTATAGTTCACGTGACCATACTACAAATTGAGTGGAGTACATTGATTTATCTTTATAATGCTTAGGAAACCTAGCGTTGCGCAATAGATGGTTAAGCAACAAAAGCACTACAAGGAATGGGTCAAGAAAAGAACAGTTATCAAATCTTAAATAATCCGTGAACTGTAAGTCATAGTGAGATCTATTCACCTCCTAATTTCAGAAAGATCCTTCAAAGGACTGCAAAGACATGCAGTATTTATGACACTAATAAGGTAAAGGTTCTCAAGATAAAATGGCAAGCACTGTGAAAGTTCGATGCTGCAATTCAATGCAAGCTCACCTCATGCCCCAGCCTGAACTTTAATTGGCCTGGCATGTTTACTTAACGCATTTAATGTCTTCTTGTGATGAGTACAGTTAGCAGATGAAATGTCTGTCAGTTTTACAGTTCACATAGACTTTGAGGAAGATGGTCAAGGTGATGGAATGGGCCTGGGGATCACACTCGTTGTCAAGCACTAGCTTATGTCGAGCCCTGCTAGGTTATAAACAGAAGTAAAACATTTACCTCGAAGCAGATGAAGGCAACCGATTTTTCTTGAGTAATTGTCGTGCTACTTTGATCTTTACCACAGCAACAACAACAAATGTCAAAGCCCCAACATGAGAGCAGTCCTCCCCAATCCCAGCCATACAGGTGTACTGTCCTGCTACAACTGTGCCATCTATATCAGCTATAACCCAAGGTTTGAGCGACCCATCGTTCATTCTTTGTGAATGCTTCACTTTGGCCATAAGCACTACGCTGGAGTTAGGAGCCTTGCTACTCTTTAACTTGAGAACAAACCCAGACACAACATAGCTGTAAGCTTCTAAAGACTTATAAGCTTTTAAGTGCTGCCATTGTATACGCACTCTGTTCACCAGATAGTTTACAATGTCTGGCTACAAAATACTCGGTAAGTCACTGGCCTCCGTTACTGCAGACCACTTCGCTGACGCGATCTCGTACAGATCAATATTGCCTATTTCCCATATCTTGTCCAGGTACCGTGCTCTAGTTACATTGTCCAATGTATCTCTATACTTTTCCTTACTATGTTCTGTTTCTCTTTCAAAATTGACATTATGCAATGGAGAATATATAGGCACAGTAGGCTTACCGTGAAAACAACGAGAGCTTGCCTTTGAAGATGGTGAGCGACTATTGCATTCTGGGTAATCGCGTTTACGGGGGAAAACTGTGTATATTTTCCAAAGATTATAATATTTCCATTTTGATTGTACAATTCCACTTTTTGAGCCACTGTGTTGCTTTAGGTACCCTGTACACACTCCGTGTTAAGTTATATTAAGGTCAATCAGAAACCAAAGAAAGGCCCAGGCATGTCAGTCAAGTCATCAGAAAATGATTAGCATCGTAATACCAAGGGATTGCCATTAATGACACCCACCCTCCTAGTCCAAAACATGGAATATGTTGCATCGAAATTCCTATTAAAGAATTGGGTATGTGGGCATAAGCAGCCAAAAGGGTTTCCAATGTAGTGATCCTGTACTGTGCCTCAAGGAGTTTCTGCTCAGCAATTTCTTTATCTCTTCTGAACTCTATGCTGGTCTGTACGTAAAACTTTTCTAATTAAATAGGGGATATCAAATGTCATCCAACTTCCACTTGTTATGAAGTAACGGGCAAATCATTTTGGTTCATTTTTGTGATAAACACTCAGGATATTTGGATGGCTTGAGTTGATGTTTATAGGTTACAAAACATGACAAGTAAAGTTCAGTGCCGTTCAGCTGTAGAGACCCGACAATTAAAAGTGAAACAAAAAAATTAAATAAATTGGTGTGGATGAACAAATTTTTGGGTTTTAATTTTCGACTAGTCTCATTTGGGTTCAAATCCGTTTCATGAAGTACCTATCTGAAATGTAGATTCTCTACCTTGTCTCTTCCTGTCTGAGAGTCAGCTGAGCCCAGGTTTGAAGACCTGAAACATTTGAAAATACTTGTACCCTCTGTAGAGACCTTAGGCATGGGTTCACTAAACTCAAGACCATTGGGTAATAGGGGGGGTTTCACTTCCTGTTCTCAGCAACACAGATATCATTTTCACTTACATTGTGAAATACTTTTAGGGTTGTAAACAATCTTTGACATAATACCTAAGTAGCTAGGTTATGTGTAACTTACAATTTTGATACAGTCCAAGATTTTGCAAACAGTTATGGTAAATTCATCATTAACAATCATATGCTATGAAGCAAAGCTTACCTGATTGTACTGGTTAAGTGTCTCTTTTTAAACTGGCTGTAGTTGATTTCCCCATCATTAAGCGCCACCAGATCTTCCAAGTTATCCTCACGAAGGCGTTTTAACAGCATCGTGTCAGGTGATCTTATCCTCTGTTGGCCACGGATTTCCTGCCTTTCCCACTTCTTGAACAGTCACCCAATCTCTTCCCACATATTCCCCATGAATGACGCAACTTTTACATGATTTCGAAAGATGTTAGCAAAAGCCCTTTTCTAGAAGCAAAATACAAAATTGAGTTGATAGTCATGAGTACTGTAATGCTAAAAAATTATACAGGATGATATTAGCATTGGCGTAGCAGAGTAGACCCAGAGCATCTACGGTATTGTCAATCAAATCCTTGGCATTGAGGCGCTTTGTGGCAGTATTCACGAAAGTGTCCACCAGTTTTTTCAGGGGAACGGCTGCCCTGGCGATGGCCGATTGTGCCGACTTCAACTGCCCTTCCTTAAACTTTACAGCCTTGTGTTGCAACAACGTGCACAACCTCTTCACTTAGTTCTGTCCGATAGACTTTACATTGTCGGATTCAGGGTACTTTTCATGAGCTTGTTTGATGTCAAAAGACCTACCCTGTTCTCTCAGGGAATTCACCAGAAAGCCAACAGCCTCGTACATCGGCAGTGCTTGCTCTTCCGTTTGATCCGCTCGATGTGAGTCCAGCAAACTGACAAACGGGGGCTCAGGGTTGTGCAGTAGAAAGTTGCAGTCCCAGCGAGGTAGATTCCCAAACAGTCTCATCGTCGGAATCTGACAACGAATGAAAGTTCGAGTAGTCGTCCATTGGTACAGGTTGAGGCCAGTAATGAAAAACCGCCCATGTGCGGGTGTGGTGGCGCATGGAACAGCACCCAGGGCGGCATCAGCGCCAGTGTATTGTAGAAGCTCCGGTCAATTGCTTATACTTGGTAGTACTCTGGAGAATTCTGGAGGGAATAAAATTAATTGCGTATCAAAATTTTGTTTACCACAGCTTTTCTGGGATGTGGAAAAATTTATTTGTTCACATTAAGTCCATGCAGCAGTTGTGTACTTTATAGAATGGTCGCTCCTGAGGTATGTATGTGTGGATGATAAGGACTCACATTGACATTTAGAGCCTTGGCACACTGGTCTTTCCACTATTTCCAGCCATTTCTTTCACACTACGTATCAACTGAACAATGTCAGCAAAGCTTCCTTTATGGTCAGCTGCTACATCATTGGATGCTGAAAAAATCCTTTTCCCTTTGCAATTTGAAGCAGTACATTTCATAACACATCACAATTTACCCTAGACTATAGTAACTAAGTTCTTTGCAAGTGTTCACCATTTTATTAACTCATCACTGACAAGTTTATACTGAAATGCATCTTTACATCCTAGAGCTGGGTTATATGCAGTGTGTATTTTGTCTAATTTTAGAGGTTTCATGGTAAAATTGTGTCCAGTTTCAGGCAACGATTGCCAAAAAAATAACTCTTCCATTCTTGAAAGCTTAGTACACTATTACAGGGGGTCAAAATTTTGGCACTAGTTTGGTGACAACTGAGCAATTGAAGAAATTTTTTTGTGAAGTAAAATTTTCTTAACTTTAGTTAAGTAATTTGGCTAGTTAAAATTATTTCTTGTTTGCCATATTGTCTGTTGAATTGCAAAAGATCCTCCTTAGTTGTGTCATTCATTATTTCCCTGAGATTGTAATTGTAGCTAATTTAATGTAAATCACATTCCCTGTCCCAGCCAACAGTAACTCTGACGAAAATCACATCTTTGACGGATCATTTTGTAACAAATACCATATCCATGAGATAACAAAATGAACTGGAGACTTTTTAAATCTCACCTTTTTCACTTCTTGCAATAAACATCCAATGACTCGACAAGTCTGAGTCTTGGAATCGTTTGCAGAAGTCATTTGGCGTTCGATTAGACTCGTTCTTGAGTTAAGCAATGACTGACTCTATCGGGCTGCACCCTCAGTGACAACCCAACTGGTTAATGATGAAGCCAACGTTGTGTATATCCACTCCAAAAGTTTCAGATTATTATTTAGCAGCCACAGCCTCATGATCAATGCCATACTGCATAGCTGGCGTAGTGCGGACCTTTTTTGTTAGCTTGTCTGTGGCCAACTGATCATACTTGCTACGCTGGGAGGGGGGGGGTAGTCTGGGGATCTCCAAGTCGGGGGGAGTTCATTAGGACCCAAGAAATCATTTCTGGGACTGATTTTCGTTTATAGAATATAAACAAACCCTTCACTACAGGTCTAAAGTTGGAGACCACTGAGAGTGAATTGTCATTGATGTTCCAAATCTTTACCCACTTGGGCGGCTTCTCTTGATTAGCATAAGTGTGCATCAACTGGTTAACTATGCCTGGCACCTTGCTGAGTGGCATGTAAAGAAGGCTCCACAAGAAGGCTCCACAATGTTGACTTTAAGTCATCTTCTAACCGCTTACATGCATTTTCTCAATAAAAAATGTCAAGTTTGCATTGTCAACGCACAGAGTGCCCCGATAAGCATTTTTTGAATGTGGTTTCCCAATAAAAAAGCTGGAGTTGCGTTTTTAAAGCACAAAGAGGGTTCCCGACCATCAAAACGTATCACCATCAAAATCGATATGCACTATATGCCAGGAGTATACTGATATTAAACTATGTTCTTACCCGTTTATTTTCATTCAGCATCAAGTTTTAAATACCATCTCGGTTTTAAATTAAGAATAAAGTAATCTCAACAACTACTGTAAATGTAATATATCAATATCAATATCAATATACAATATCTACACTGTTCCTGTGTGTTTAATAAGCACATAAACCACCACTTCAGTATAACACAATAAACGATAAAAACACAAGTGTCCTCAAAGAAGGGGGGGCCAAACCCTTTCATTGACAATGAGTCAATGGAGTATCTTTGCACAACATTTCACTTTTGGGTTTTGATCTAGTCAACCAGACTCTCCAGTGCTACCACGCGTCGCTCCTCAATATCAGCGCGTCTCTTTTCCACCTGCAAGCGTTCTTTATGCATCACACTCAGTTCTGCCTTGTAAGATGAAACCCACTGTGGCCCCTCATTTCTCTTTCGCTTTTTGGGGCGTGCCAGAGTACTCAGACACGATGGTGTCATTTAAAGAAGCCTCTGGTTCTACTGTGTTTACCAGAGAAGACACGAAAGCCACTGTAACCACAGCTGGGTCACTTCCAAACATCTCTTCCATGATGTTGTAATATGTCCATGTGTTACGACTCTGACCAGTCTGACTGTTCTTGTCTTTTATTATCTTAAATCTGTTACAAAATAGTAATGGAAAGTAATGATGCATATAACTGTGTACTCGTGAGCTTTACACCTTTTTCCTGTAGTTGCGAGAAAAGAAACCAGTTTAGTGACTAATACAAAACATCAAAAAGGACACACGAGTTTCACATTCACAGTAAATATTTATTTTATTGCTATTTTCGATGGAGTCAATATGAAGACTTGCAAAATTTACAAAATTAAACGAAACAGGCCCAGATATCCCGAATAAACATTTTAACTGGATCTTGCACCCTAATTCGTTATCTCGTTCATTGCTAGGTCAAATAAGTTAGAAACAACATATAGCGAAAATGTGAATATGAAGTACGTTAAAAACTGCTAGATGTTTAAGAACAAGTTTTGTGTCGAAAACGCTCTGAGGTAAATCACTGTGTCCAGTAAGTATCATGACGTAATGTTGGGGAATAGCGCTGCATGATGCAGGCTGTATGAGCTCCCATTGTACGTCATTATTGCAGATTTTTTGTTATCACATAAACACAACATGTCAGTGAACACAACTGCACATTGTTTGGCATAGATGATATTAAAATAGCATTGTCGTTTAGTTCCTGCTATACATTACCATATTTAGGAGCCTGCAAATATATCTTTAACAACATCATACGACGTAAAATATGCAATAAGAGTGTAAACTTTTGATGACACTAAGTTTTCCTAGACTGCCAGGTTCAACGGATTTTGAACATTGAGAAGAAAAAGACAGACGAATATGTTTTACCTATTTCTCATGCTCCGGAATTTCTTTTTGCAATCAAGTCCGGAGTAGTTGTGACCTTTTTCGTTATAGTTTTTAAGAAATCGTAATCCATTTGCTTTCTAGTGCACAGCAGCATCATCACTGCCTGGTGATTACAGCTTGAAGGACTACAACAACAGTCTATGCTTCATCAGCACAAACTTTTTCTACTAACAGTACAGCAAATACACCAGGAATAACAAATCACTTAACATGCAAAATCCAAGAATATCCTCTGACAGAGACAAGGGCACGAAATAAAATGTAACTGGTTCATCTGTAATGGTCACAGATGTGATTTTGGGAATTACTGATAGATTTTACCTCAATCCTTTGGCTAGAAATAGTGCCTAGAATTGCCTATCATGGTTTTCAAACATTCAAAATATCAATTTAAAAGGCAGTTTCATTTTGTTGACAATCATAGTAACAGTAAATCCGATACACCCCGTGGTGCGAACAAGTTTCAGTAAAAGTAACCCTAAGTACAACCTGGTTATACGAGGTGGAAATTAGAAAACTTAGACATTTGATTACTAAGTTATTCATTTTCCTTTAATTTAAAGCTACTGAACGACATACACATATCTATGATACACCACAAGCCACTTAATCTTCTTAAGATGCATCGGCTCGCTTAGCTTCACAGGCAAATAATCCATGTTTGTGACTACAAACGCACATTTCTGAGATCAGATAACAGAATTCATAGGTTCATGAGCTACTGTTCATAACTGCATAAGTTGTGTTGTCTGGGTAGCTGTCCTTATCCAACGATTGTTAAAGCCACACTCTGAAATAAAGACACCAAAATTTAATAACAGACCGGTAAAAGCTACCAGTATAAGACAAACTCCGATATGATTTTGAGTCGCGAGCAACATTGCTGGCTTCACTATATCTGATTGTATAATTTTCAACCACACTAGCTCATTAAGTACATCAATCGTGGCTGATGACCCCTTTTTGAATCGTTGAATGTAGATGGCAAGGGCGGTGTCAATGGATTTGCAAGATGACCAGCACTCCTTTGGGCAAACTCGCCATACTGTTGAATGAAATGCCTCATTGGCATTTGAGGTCTTTACACTTAGATACCTCTTAAGCAGCTGCCGATCTCCTAGTTGTTGGTATATTGGTACAAGCTCTAGCCCTATCTCACGTGGCAAGGTTCCGGAGTAGGGTCGCAAAACTTCATTCATAGCCTGTGCTCTGTTGTAAAAGCACCAGGAATCTTCAAAGCTTGGACATCTGGCATGGTGAGGGTCGTTGTCTGTTGATTTGTATGGAAGAAGGAAGCCCAAACAGCCTGCTCCAATTTTCCAGATCATCTGGATTGTCTTTTATCACTTTCCCATATTAGTTTAACTTCTTGATGGTCTCGGTCAGTTTTGCCACGAGCGCTAATAGACACACCACGGGCCTTCTTCTCCACCAAGTTTCTTAGCGTTGTGCCAATTTTTTTACACACGATTGGTGCAATCTGCTTTTTCCACTGGGTATATATCCGCTTGCTGATTGGCAGCATAGGTTTCAGCGTCGCCATCACCAAGAACAGTAGAATATTTGAAATTGTGTAAATCAAGTATCAAATATAAAACTACAATATTTCATAACAACATTGTCAAGGTTATCTGGTTTAGAAATTATGTCTCCCACTTTTCAAGCCTTGTACCTGTGAATTATGTTAGAGGTGTCAATTTCACAGCTGTCACGATGGTTGAGAGTGGTTGACCAGACAACCTTCCTTTTTGTAAATAGCTCATTTTCAATGATGCCAATGGGTTAGGGAATCTGGCTCCACCCATAATCCCTGGAAAATACTGCTTTTATTATACTCAACAACGGCAGCGTGCACAGTTGAAAGCTGAAGAGCAAACAGAAGTTATTATGAAATAATTGAATTTATCTATTGTTAACAAAAATATAATTTTTTGTCATTTGGAGATTTGTTTATCTTGATTAGGATAGTGCAATCCTTCCTGCTTTTGTAAACAGTAATCAAATGTCTAATCAAGCACTACATTTTTTTGTAATTGAACCAAAAGTGTAGCTATAAAAAGTGTTTATCAGCTAGGAACTCTACGTTAGATATAAAGCTTAGACAAGAAGAACTTATTGTCTAAGAATGACTAAATACAATTTTCTGAAACTGGTACTGTTTAACAGTCACATACCTCATGACTGCTTTCATCGTCTTCAACTACAAACATTTGGGCCTGAAAATTTATAGTTACGTACAGGCTAGGAACCAATATGAGAAGGGTTGGACGACTGTGAAGGGAATCCATCAAACCCATCCGTATATCTCCCCCGTGATAGTTTAAAATAGTACTGTCACTGAACACTTCATGACGTACAACTTTCTCTAGTTCTTTGGCAAAGAGATACAATTCATGAGAAATTAAGAACAGTCCACCACGATTCACCAATGTAGTCCAAGAGTCCTCCCTGATACTTTCTCCTCTGAGACTTTGGATGCATTCTACTTATGTCGAGTGTTTCCTGGACTTCAACTTTGACACACGTTTCAACAGCCTACTGCACATTGCACCTGCCACATAACTTAGCGCTTGCTCTTCTTCAGGCGATAGCGGATTCACGGTTCAGGCACTTCACAGTGCAATAGTTCAATGAACCATGTACCAGTCTAGCTGAAGAGGCATCCTATTCCGAGGCGATTATAAAGGCTACAAACTGGAGCGAAATCATGTTGTCATGTTGTATCAATGATTGAGAAGGCAAAGAGCGCAATCTCACTAATCCCAAAATGTAATGGAAAGTCATCAGACATGTTGCTGTTAAAGAAAACCCTCATCAACTGCCATGTTGAGGATTGATGAGAATTGTTTGTATGATTAAATTCAAAGTGCTAATAATTTAAAAGATTTGATTTTTACTTCAATTTTAAATTTAAATTATAAAATTTAATGCAGCGTAATTTAATCTATCCCTTTTGTAATGTTTTGTAGTAAAAAATATGACCTTTTGCAATCTTTCACATTCAAAAGTTGACCTTTTTAAAACAAAATATGCAACGAAATTTCACCTTTTTCAGCTTTTCTGAAGTGAACTGTTCATTTTCATTTTAAGAAAAAGGTGATAAAATGCCAACTTTTTCAACTGGTTTTCACTTGAAAGTTCGCTTGTCCTTAAAAGGTGATGAAATATCAACCCTAATCCTTTTGTCCGCTACCGAAGGCGGCTTTTATAAACTTTAAACGTAAATTAAAAACATCATTTTTGCAATTCATAAGTTTATTTTTTGTACACATCATTAACAAGTTAACAAGCCGTATGATCAGTAATTTACATTTGTGACTGATTGGTTGACTGGTCAACGTCAGTTCGCTGTGCAGGACACTCACCGAATTTGTTAGAAAGAATTGAAACTTGAGTTAACACGAGTGGTCCTAATACACAACATAAATTAATAAGATACATGTATGAACAAAAAGCTTTTCCATGTCTACACTTTTTATGCGCCCACATATTTATATGTGGACGCCGTCATCTCCGTATGGGCGGCGTCCGTCCGGCGTCCGCTGCTCTATCTCCAAAACCCTTTGACATATGTTCATGAAATTTTGCACATATGTTCCATTCATGAATGGGACGGCATGTGCGAACTTTCGGACGGATCCGACTACCGGTGTGTCCCCTAGTGGCAATTTTAGTTTTTTACGCTTACCTTTGTATCTTCAAAAGTCCTAAATGGATTTTCATGAAATTTGGTGTGTAGGCACTTATTAGTGAGATGACGCTATCCTTCCGTTTTTAGATGGATTCGACATAGTTTGCGCCACCTAGTGGCCGTTTTTAGTGTTTTCGAGTGTGTTTTTGTGCGTCAACCCCTCTATCCACCAAACCGCTCAAAGGATGATTGTGAAAATTGGCATGTATATGTTTACTATGTAGAGGACGGTTGACAATGATTTTCCGACGATTTCGACTACTGTGGCGCCTCCTGGTGGCAGTTTTGTTGTTGTTTTTCGCCTATGGCTGTATTTCCTAAACCGTTCGCAGGATTTTTATGAAATTGTGTAAGTATATTTATATGATGTTAACAACGGAACATGACGACTTTCGGACGGATTTGACTACCGGTGTGCCCCCTAGTGGCAATTTTAGTTTTTTTACGCTTACCTTTGTATCTTCAAAAGTCCTGAACGGATTTTCATGAAATTTGGTATGTAGGCACCTATTAGTGAGATGACGCTATCCTCCCGTTTTCAGATGGATTCGACATAGTTTGCGCCACCTAGTGGCCATTTTTACTGTTTTCGAGTCTGTATTTTTGCGTCCACCCCTCTATCAACCAAACCGCTCAAAGGATGGTTGTGAAAATTGGCATGTATGTGCTTACTATAAAGAAGACAGCTGACAATGATTTTCAGACGATTTGGATTACTGTGGCGCCTCCTAGTGGCAGTTTTTTTTTTTTTGCGCCTATGGCTGTATCTCCTAAACCGTTCGCAGGATCTTTACGAAATTTAATAAGTGTAATTATATGATGTTAACAACAGACGATGACGACTTTTGGACGGATCCGCCTACCAGTGTGCCCCCTAGTGGCAATTTTATTTTTTTACGTTTACCTCTGTATCTTCACAAGTCCTTAACGGATTTTCATGAAATTTGGTATGTAGGCACCTATTAGTGCGATGACGCTATTCTCCCGTTTTCGGATGGATTCGACCTAGTTTGTGACACCCAGTGGCCATTTTTACTGTTTTTGAGTCTGTTTTTTGGCGTCCACCCCTCTATCAACCAAACCGCTCAAAGTATGATTGTGAAAATTGGCATGTATGTTCTTACTATGAAGAGGACGGTTGACGCTGAATTTCCCATGACTTTGATTACTGTGGAGCCTCCTAGTGGCAGTTTTTTTTTGCGCCCATGGCTGTATCTCCCAAACCGTTTGCAGGATCTTTACTAAATTTAACAAGTGTATTTATGTGATGTTGACAACGGACGATGACGACTTTAGGATGATTCTGACTACCGGTATGCCTCTAGTGGCAATTTAAATATTTCACATTGACCTCTGTATTTTCATAGGTCTTCAGGTGTATACTTTGTGTTACTTCGTGACTATGAAGGAAAAGTTCCAAGTAGAAATTTGTTTCTGGCATTCTAATGCTGTGCTAATCTCGTATGTTGGTAAATTTGTTTTTAATTCTAGTTTCTGTGGTGCTTTAAGCAACTGATGCTTAGGATGTGCTTGTATTATGAAGATCACTCACATTTTGAAACCTAGCCTATTGAGGAGACAATGGCCATGCCTTTCCATTTTGCAAAGTACAACATACTACATATATGCCATCTACTGGCCACTTTATGGTACCAATAAACAACCCTAGAAGGATACCGTATACGGTGCAATTGTGGGCGCATTTCAACGCTCTGCGTTGCTCTTGTTCGCATTGCATATGGAGTTTTGACATTCTGACAGCCTTATCCCCAATGCTGTACAAATACACATTACATACATTTGCAGCCTAAATAATCATGCACACACCCAGGGTGGGGGGGGCGCAAAAAATGGTTCGCCCCCGAGAGACAAAGTCCGAGAAAATGGGACAAAAGTCCACTAAATAGCACAAGCAGGCAAATTTTGTTTTTTCTTTAGTCCGAAAAAGGTCCACAACGTCAGGAATTGAAGCCCCCATATTAAAGGCTGGGAGCACACATTATAATAAAGTATACAAAAGCAAATTCATATTGAATTATGATTAACTATTCAGATCAAATTACGGTAATAAACTCTTTAAGGTTACGCTGGGCCTTCTTTGGAAACTGGATCCAATTCTTAATAAGTACTTAAAATTGTATAAAACGTTTATACTTTTAGAATGTGCAGAAAGAGGGGAATACGAAAGACATAAAAATTATTGGTAATTCCCATCCCAAAAAACACAAAATATCTTTGGAACACGAATTTTCAATGGAGAATTGACATACCAAGCCAAAAACGTGTTTAAATTACATCTGTGTAATGAAATGAAAAACTGCCCCAGATTTTCTTCAAAGGGTTTTGTTTCAGTTTTATGAAAAATTAATTTTATTCGGAATAGGTTTGACTAAGCAACATAAAGACTAAATTTTTTGCTTGGACACAAAATTGAAACTATACTGTGTTTATTTCGATAGAAATAAAAAATATTGGAAATCTTTATTTTCATATGTACTTATTTCTTTGCCCAGTTAAGACATTCAGGCGTCTCAGGGCAGGCCGCCTCAGATACTGCTCCAATTGTTCGCTTCTGTAACAGTCTGCGAGACTTTGTAGAGCAAGACTCTAAGAAGGCTTTGTTCAGGGATGCCTTCACTTTATTGAATTTTTCGCTCTCCCATGAGGGCGGGTGACTAATAAAACCAGTCTCTCCCTCCTCATCAGAGGAGGTGAATTTCACAGATAGTAATTGTTTTATCTGTGCACGCTTCGCTGCCGGCCAATGACTTTTTGTGTCCAGCACTTTCAGACGTCGCTTCGCTTTCTGTAAAAAGGAAAGAACAAACAATTCACCATTCTTTACTTACTTCATTTATCACAACGAAAACAAGTGGCAACTGTATGATTTTACTTGTAAACTCATTCTCAATTACCTGTGCTGCAACTGGTTGTGCCCTTTCATAAGTGTTTCAAACAAACAAGTGATTGGCTGCGGGTGGTGTTTTTTCACAGAAAAATGGTGTTTTGGGGCATTTAAATAAAATAGATGTATCATTTGAGGTGAACTTTGTTAGCAATTTAGAGAATTTTTAAAAATTTTTAAAAATCTGAATTCAGCCACGAATAACATTTTCAAAAAATAACAGACTTCCATGCATGAACAGTTTGTAAGTCTGCTTCACCTCAGGTAATATTAAATAGAGTTGTAATATAATGGAAATACAGCATCAACTACAAGAGGATTGATGGGACTTGCTGATAGGTATCATTTATTGAGTTTCTCATGTTGCTTGGAAATTTGCTATACAGTGTTAGTCCCAATGACCGAAGTGTTTTTCAGAGTTTCTTTTACTACTACTAGTACTACTACTGCTGCTATCTTGTGTGTAAACAAACAAGAACTTACCGTGTTTGTGGTGTTGCATTCTGGACACGATGCTCTCTTCACTGTTTCGCTGAGACACTCAAGATTCGCAACTACATTGGTCAATTTCTTCACTGATTGTTCCAGTAAGGTAGATTTGTACACAGGCACGTCATTCTCAGAGTAATTCAGCTTTCTTTTGGATGTTGAAGGCCGAGACTCATTCGTCGCTGTGGAACTCGTTGCCGAAGTCGGTGATGGATCAGAGAGCGGCATTGTTTTCAGGTACACAGATCCGCTTGATTTCCTATTTACTTTACGCTTTTTCCTTTCGAAGGCATGTACAGTTCTAAATTTTGTTCCAGGCCTTTTTTGGCATTGTATAAATAACGAAAAACACCGAATAATCAGAAATATGCCACAACCTCAATGAAAACTCACAATATGGCGTGTGTTGCTATGCTTGTAGCTAAGCACGAAAATGGCCAAGTATGTCACGTGATCTAAATGAGCCAATGAGAAAGCGTGGGAACGACGTTACTGCTTATGAATACTCGTCGTCCAATGAAATTTGTGGAAACACCTCTGCTTTCATTGAGTTCGTAGTTGTTCCAAAACGGGTAAACTAATCCTTATATGACAGTTATTTCATGTGGCATACAAAACACATCCCACAAATAGCTAAAGAGAGACACGTGAGCATGAGGCTCCCTGAGCTAACATCAATTAGTCAAACAGTAAATATCTTACAAACATAGTTCATAAATATCAAGTCTGAAAATTTCTCAGGTACTTTAACTCAATTCTTCCTCAATCCCCATGCCCGTTCTTGGGACGTCCATACAATGTCCTCTGGGATGTTTGCCGATCCACTTTCCTTGTATTCAAGGAGCCTAAATAAAAGGGCACCAACATGCTTACACACACACACACACACACACNAGTTTACCAACAAAGTGAGGACGGACTTGTGAGGACCCAGTGTTAAGTCCTCACATCGTAGCCTGACTTAACCAACAAAGTGAGGACGGAAATGCAAACACTCACGGCCGATTTCACGAAGGTGGTTTAAAGTTAAACCTGGTTTAACTTGGACTTAAACCAGGTTTAACTTTAAACCACCTTCGTCTGTATTTCACGAAAGTGGTTTAACTTTTAGACCAGTGGTCTAGTTAAACCTGGTTTACCTCCAGTTTAAACCTGGTTTAAGTCAGTGTTCGTTTCACGACCGAGGTTTAAATTCCTTAAACCTGTATTACGCTCTTAAACCAGGTCTAACTTTAAACCTGCTCAGACCCAGGTTTAACACTGATGCTTTTGCTAAACTTTTCATTTGAAATGCACTTTCCAGCTTCAACTTCAGCCTCAAGACATATTTCATCGAAAGTTTTTTTTTCATCTTTAATAAATTACATAAATTCGCAAGTTATTTATTTATTTATTTTGAACTGTACACTTTGACTGTGTTTTTCTTAATTTCTTATACTGTATCGTAAAGAGCCAAGTTTTGAGTGCTATGTAATTGATTTGCCTTTAGTATCAATCATAACCAAAACATAATAATAATAATAGTAATAATAATAATAATAATAATGATGAAAATAATAATAAAAATAATAACATCAATATTATTAATGATATTAATAATAATATTACTAATGATATTAATAGCAACATTATTAATGATAGTAATAATAAAAGTAATAATAACCAAGATAATAATAGTATTAGTAATAATAATAATAATTACGATTATTATCAGAATTTTTATTATTATACTAATTTAAATAAACGTTACGACAATAATAATGACTATCATTAGTATTTTTCTTGTTACTATTATTGATTAACAATAACAGCGATCATCATAAAGTACTTGCAATAGCAATGGACAGACTGGCTTGATAGTCGTGTCGGCGGGACGCAGTTGGCCGCAGAGTGCATCGCCGACAACAGAGTGAAACAAGAATTATTTCAGTTTTAGTTTCAACAGAAACAGGTTTCTTATACAAGATGCCAATAGAAACAGAGTTCGTTTTCAACGTTTTTTGTGCATTTTTATTCGTTGCATGAAAAAGCACTTTTTCTTCAACCGAAAAGGTTTTCATCTTCTCAGTTCGTTTTTCCAGGAACACACAGAGCAACTACTAAATAACTGCACCAAATTTGCTTAGTGAAAAACTCAGCTTGCTTTAATGCTTTTGTGTTCCATCTATTCATTTGCTCCCAGACCGATTGATACACTTCTTCAATAGTTTCTTTGTTAACCAAATGCGGGTACACAATGCAGGGAGTTTTGGAATCTTTAGACCTGGTTTAGTTAAACCTGGTTTAAAATTTTTAAACCACGTTCGTGAAATACATGTTAGGTCTAAAGTTAAACCAGTTTTAGCAAAACCAGGTTTAAGTCTTAAACCTGGTTTTGTTAAACCTCCTTCGTGAAATCAGCCGTCAGTGTTTAAGGAATATGAATCCTAAATTCAATATTTTTTAGGTAAATTCAATTTTAAAATGATGCTGCAGAGATTTTTGTACTATTTCCAGGACATTTTCATGAACAAGGCAATTTTGAAGCGAAAATGGTTTCAACAAAATGTAGACACCCGTCAAAGGTTTACAAAGGTTGTATTGTTGCCGTAATTTAAATGTCAAAGAAAATTTGCTTCATACCAGTTAAGATTTGTGCCACCAGTATTTCAGTTGTCTTTGGTTACAAATGCAATGCTTATTGATAAGTGAAATGACACTATAGTATAGGTATAGTTATGGGTCACCACCACTGGAGAAGTACGTCGTTACAGTAATTTTCACCACTGGATATGTTATGGTAATTTTCAATCAGAGATGAATAACAAGGAGATGGAAGATATTTTCTTGTCACACTGAAACAGTTCTTTCTAAAAAAAATGAAATCTTGTGTACAAGTGTACGAGTTTTTTACTTTCATTTTTAAAACAGTATGTTTTTCCACACAGACAAAAGTATGAGTAAAAACATTGCTGTGAACAAAATTGTGTTTCACTTATTTTAAGAAGTCAGATACAGTGTGTAAATAATTCTGGCAACTTATTGCTTCTGGGACTGAGGTGACTTGTGAAAAGGCAAGACCAATAAAAAGCGCAAGTGCTTAAATAACTTATTCTGTATTATAAATGAAGTTCCATCAACAAGACAACATTAGTAACCTCTAAATTTGTAAACAAACGCCTAATTAATGTGGTACAGCATCTTTCAGTTACCATTTGAGGAAATGTAATTTCTCCCATAACTGATGCTTTCTCGGGGATTAATCACCGAGGGATAATTTTTCATAACCTATGAAACTGAATTAACTACTCCCAGAGATTGCTAGAGTGTCGAAATCAAATAGAAAAAGAAAAGACAGAAAATTAGAGCAAATATTTCGGTTTAATTAACCTTTGTCAATGCAAAAAAATAATCGCTGTATCAAGTTATGAATTTTTCTTGACCTCGAAATGCAGAGCGGTGAAAAGCTCGGTTTCTACCGCTCTGCATTTCTTGGCCAAGAAAAATTCATAACCGTCGACAGCTCGGGGGAGATTTTCTATTTCAAGCAACTTGACACACTCATTTCTTATTTAATCCTTAGTTACACTACAAAATTCTAATCCAAAACAAAATGAATAACTGACAAATCTAAATTAAAATCTAAAATGCATGCTTAACCATAAAATGTACATGTACTCGATAAAATTGAACAGAACAAAATAACTTGCTTTTGAAATGTTTGTTGAAAATGAAAAAAAAGACTTCTTTTAAAGAATGGAATTTTAAAAATTGGGATAGGAAAATCAAGCCTGTGAACCGTAATATATGTAACTAGCGTACCGTGAACCGCACATTGGCTCTTGTACCACGGTATACCGTCCCACGTTATACCGTTGCACTACTAACTATAACATAATGCACACACTGAATCTTAGAGAACTCCACAGGTGTCACAACCAATCTCCAACTTGAGATCAGAACTTTGTGGGCACTCACAATAATAGTTCTGACACATTTTATAAGGGCATATAATAATTAAATAAAAATAAATGGAACTAAAAAGATGCAAAATAAAGTCTTTTACAGATGATAAAATAACAATGTGGCCACACTGAGGTGACTCTGAATCGTTTGTATCGCAGAAGTAGATTTTCTGACAAGCTTTAATCACATGCTTTGACATGGATATGGTGTTATCAAATATAGTAAGTAAGTACTACAGTAAACATGCGCGCCATTAGCGTAGCCACGGCAAAACAACTGTCACAAAAATTCACTGGTGCCAGCGTCTCCCACAATAAACATTTTAACAAAAATGTCATCAAAATCTGATGAGCATTCTGATTTTTGTAATAATATGCACCCACACTTATGTCGTCATTAAGACTTTTTTATGGTTTTTTATGAAAAATTTTATTTGTTGCCATGTTCTCCGCATCAAGACTGTTCCAGCTTTCAGTTTGGCAGCTTCGATCGCAAGCTTTCCAGGCAACTTGATTTGTGTGAAATAGCCGCCCAAGTATTTCTGAACAGCATCCCGTTCAGTCTGGGTCCATGGCCGTCTTACTTGAGTTTGAGTTTTTCCTTTGCTTTTCCCACCTTGTGGCATTTGTTTCTCAGTTGAACCTAAAAGATAAGAAATACTTGTGAGCTTCAGGTACCAGACAAATCTTTGCACACAAACCACACTTTCAATGCGATCATATGTAATTCAGCTACTGTCGAACCTGGTTACAGTGTACATTAAGGGACCTTCAAAATTTGTTCGTTACGATAGTTCGTTGTAACCAGGGTAGACTTTTTAGGTCACTTGCGTTTTGAAAATCTCCAGTTTACACGGTAAACAAAAAACTTCATCAACTGTCCTGGGATGATGAGGGTCACAGAACTTTATTTGTTGACAAAGAGTTCAGTGGCCAGTTGCATGAAACAGTCCCTAAATTCTAAGTGCATTTGTTGACTTAGCGCAAACACTGATTATCCGTCCTTCTGCTATTTTATCTTCATTGCTATGTCATGTTTTCGCTTTGATAAATACCGAAAGTAAAAAAATGGCAGATGGCTCGATACCTTCAGTGGTGTATCAAGCGTGCAGAAGCCACAAGGCCGGGCCCATTACACAGCATCTGATTGAGTTCTTTTACTTACAACAATGGTTAGTTTCTAAGCCAGCAGCATTCTACTATACCTGTAAGGATCCCATGAAACTGCGCAACACCACCAGGGACAAGACCTGCAGGATCAAGTCCACAGAATAAGCCATTGTCACTAGGCCACAGTCATGTATAGCAGCAGGACAGTCAAACCAAGGATCATTCTTACACAGACCAATTAATTGTTCATGCAGAATAATCCAGCCCGACCAAGACCCGCCAAGCCAACACAACTTGCAGCCCAGCAACTAGATGTGCCCATTTGCAGAGTGAAGAACCCAAGCCAAGTCACAGTAGAGCCACACAGCCTCCATAGAACCATACAGGATGCAGAAGGCCACCAGCAAAGATTCCAATATAGTTGCAACCCAAGAACATAACCCCATGAAGTCTAATTTGCATTAGTATTTTTACGAGTGAAGTCCTCTATCCTGCCTGTAGCTTCCAGGAAGTTGGATAGATCTTTCCATCTGTTAGCTTGTAATAGCTGAGCTAGATAAGTAATAGGTCCATCTAGGAATTTGAGGCGCTGTTTGTTAAAAACAGGACAAAACTATACCGAAAGTAAACTGTACATTGAATTCTTAATATTATTGAAAATAAATAGGGACCTTTTCATACAACGCCCCTAATTTACGGACTCAGTCCCTATTTACTTTTATCGAAATTTGGGCTCAGTTTTCAGGTATATTCTTAGAAAATTTCATAACCAAAGAGGAGCTCATAATAAGGATAAAGCAATATTAAAACATAACACTGAGTAAACAAAGCTTAAAAATGTGCAGAAGGTTTAGGAAGTTAGGGACGTTCCTATTGGGACTTTTTCATGCAACAGGCCAGAGGTATCTAGAAAAGAACCGAGTTAGTAAGAACAGAATTACGGTTGATGAGAAAAAAACTGAGCTAGCAAGAATGGTATTACGGTTGATGAGAAAAGAACTAGACTCGTTAATTGCATTAAAGAGAAAAGAACGCTGGGTACCCTGAAACGAAGTCCTCATAATGTTACTCATATTGCTGATAACACATGCAGTGTGTTAAAACTAAGTCCTCACAATGTTATACAGCACATATAGCCATGATGCCCTCATATTTCAGCTAACACACACAGTGTGTTAAAACTAGGTCCTCACAATGTTATACAGCACATATAGCCATGATGTCCTCATACTGTAGCCAACACATGCAGTGTGTTAAAACTAAGTCCTCACAATGTTATACAGCACATATAGCCATGATGTCCTCATATTGTAGCTAACACACGCAGTGTGTTAAAACTAAGTCCTCACAATGTTATACAGCACATATAGCCATGTCCTCCAGGGCTCGAAATAGACGAGTATGTACTCGTAAATACGAGTTCAAAAAGTGGAATACGAGTTCNCAGCATACAAGGTCAGAATTGGCATCACCACAAACAGAACCAATATCAGAAGATGCAGAACCTCCACCATCAGAAGGCACAAAATCTTCATCCATGTCTTCATCATCACAATCGACATCACTGCTCCTGCTGCTAAAGCCTTCAGAACTTTCCACATTCTTAGTATCAACTGGACTGTCACAGTCATCATAGTCAAAGCCATGATTATTTTTAAGAACCTTAGGTGTGTCACTGCTGTTAGAGTCACCATCATCACTAACACTATCCCCATCATCTGCCTTACTGATAATATCATCATGACATTCCTTTCCATTGCCAACACATATATCACCAACAAAACCCTCAACATAACCTCCACCATCACCATCAGCCTGACCATCATCAGCATCATCACCCCCATCACCCCCAACATCACAGACAGCGTTTTCTCCGTCATCACCACTATTTGTAACAATATTGTCTTCAGATTTATTGTATATATCAAAAGGGTCATTATCTTCAATGTCACTTTGATTTGGCTCCATCTGAAAGAACAGTTGATGATTTCAGCAAACAAATTATAACTCATAAATTCACCTTTGACATTAGATTTTCATTTTTGATGACATGTGGGCAATGGCATTATTGACAAAATTTTATACATTCAAAAGTAAAGTAACACAAGATGACTCAATGATGAAAAGTTACATTATACATTTTAAGTTGTCAGACGCGTTTGCTGAAATTCTTGTATTTAACAGTCATACCACCACCACACCCTGGTGAAAAACAGCAAGCATTGAGAAATAAAATCCGAATCTGCAGTTTATAAAAGTAACCAACAAACGCATAAAACAAGGGACTTAAAAATCAACTACAGTTAGTTGTTATGAATTAACCGCTAGTAAAATCTATAGACTTTGTTTCGCTGTAAAGTAGAAAAACAGTATTAAGAGTCAGACAAAGTTAGTGCAACCAAAAAGTTAGGTCTTTCTTGCTTTCTCACTGGTGCAACTCTGCACACAAATTTTGCTTTCGACTATCAGTTGTCTGAAACTGTTGCCCATATGCTCATAAGGTGCAATTGTTACTTTCTAAACCCAAAAGATCACACAACATTAAATGAGATATTAGCTCAATTTGTAATATTCTTTAGTTTACTAAATCAAAATTTACCCTCTGTCTCCACCAAACATCATCTTCACCGTAATCATATTGCAGTTCTTCTCCAGCTTTAATATCCGTGGTGGCAAATAAAACTAGACGTGGTGAGCCAACTACCAAAATTTTCATTTTACAGTTACACTCTTCTGTTCCTTCTCTTGCATCATTTACTAAACGCCCAAGCCGTCCTACAGTTCTACTGGCATCAAGGCTGTAAAAAATCAAACAATATAAACTAAACAGAAATGCACAGCAGCATCATGACAAGGTCCATTATGGCAGGGCTTTCACGCATGCTGGTATGGTGAAGCCTCATCAACGACTTGGTAGTCAATTACCTTAAAGTCCTCACATATCAAACCGGTGACCAAATAAGTGTGTTCAAAAAAAGTCCTCACAATGATGCACTCACAAAGTTTTGCAATGAATACACAAAGAAGTTCTCATAAAATCAGATGGCACATGTATAGGGCAAAAGAGAACAACACATCACATCAAGACAATTGTGCTATACTTCAAAATACACCCAGGTAAGTTCTAATAAGGTTAAATGTCTCTAACGTCTGTGTGCTATAACTGTCCCCATACTAGTAACAGTTTACAGTACAGGACCATGCAATGCTGTAACTATTGATTTTGAGAAGGCCGAGCGTGATCGAGAGCGGGAAAGTCTGGTAGGCCTGCATTGAGTCAATTCAAGTTCGGTGTTAGTCTTAGTGTTAGCATGGAGTTGAACAGTTTTAACTTAATTACTCGAAACGTTGAGAGTTGTGTGAAACCAAAGATAACCACAATGATAGCTTTTGTAATGGAACAATGGGGGACAGTTGAATTTGTTTACTTTTTAACAACCAAGACACAACACCAGCTTAACACTAACACTAACACTAACTACGAACTTGAACAGGCCCAATGTATGAATATAGAATGATGGCAACTCACCACATACTCTTCTCGTTGTAGCGAAAGTAATATGTATAACATCTTGGATAAGGAGATTTTGTAAATGAGAAATCCATTTTTTCTTCTTCCAGTTGCAACACGCCTACATATTCCAAGAGGAAATCGCCCATTTCAAAATTCTGTGTGGCAAAAACACCAATTCCTAAAATATAATAATTCAATATGGTCAGTGTGAACAATATTTATTGAGGATACATAATAAATACATACATAAATACATAATACATCAGTAAGCACGCAGGCTTATCTACCCGATGGTCCTCATTAAAATAATACAATAAATAAATAAATACAATGATAATGAATGAGAATGACAATGAGCAATGAAATACAAACAGATGACCCTGAAAATGTGAAACATGTCAGTTTATAGGTTCTTCAGTTTCTTATCAAAATCAAAGATGGCTATCTTGAAACCCAAAAAGCAGTCAGGGCATCAAATGTTGTGAATATTTTAACGAGATTGATTTTTTAATAAATTACTCCTAAAGGGAGAGTTGTATTAACAGACAACAAGTAATGCCTCACGGAATATGACTGTAAATTGTTTCTTACTCAATTCAGGGCCCTTACTAGTACAGTGTTGAATTGGAAATCATGTGCCACATAGAGGCAGCAGGTGCCCATCAAAAAAATTTCAAAATCGGACCAAATTCCCTGGTTACCTGAAAATTTCCCCTACGGTCTCAAAGTGATCCCCCTTCCTTCTAATCTTAAAAAACCACTGTATCTAATCTGCTTTAAAAACTCCTTCAAACCAATTACAAAATATTGAGCAGTTTTCTACTCATTAACTTATCTAATCATTTTCAAATACTTTAAAGAGAGACAGAGGGTCCAAAGTCTTTAGTGCATATTCTGTAGGAACAAAATGCTCCCCAAAACCTCGTTTTCAAAACTTTCAGGGAGAGTACCCCCACATCCCCTATACAAAAGCATTGAACACACTGACAGCATGCATAGTCAATGTTTTTACAATGCAAAGTTCATATGATATGTTCCACTTTTACAAATTTGGCAACTAAACTAGACCCTTGTCAGTCAGTTTCATTTTGTAAGAAAACTTTTAATTCATAATAATGGGAACAAGGCTGAAAAATGCCTGAGAATTAGAATGAGACTGCCTCCTCCCTGGAGGGATTCTGATAGATTAATTCAAATGCAGAAGAACAGTTGTTCGTTACAATACTTTAGAGCATTTTAATGAAAGGCCTACTTGCACACATTTTACTGTCTGGCAGTCTAATTAATGTATATACTTACTAATGCATCACTAAGTGAATTTCCGTCATCAAAAACCCAAAAATTAGTAGTTTTATATTTTTAAAATAACCCCTTTCATGGTAACGACGTCGGCTCGCTGAGAATAAACTAGACTTATTCCCCCTGATGATCGGATCTTTAGGAAATGAGGTACAAAACAACCAATTGACCTGACCGTGTGACCTAGATTTGACGCAAGCTCAGGGCTAAAACACATTGCGTTAGACTCAGAAGTAGTGCGACTAAGATATTTCTCAACATGTGATCGCTATATTGATGAAGCCACACCGTTATCGGAAGATTCAGACTACAAGAAGGAAGACTAGGAGTCCAGAGACCCGATCGAACACGGCATAGAAGCTGATCACGAACTGACTACATTTGAGCAACACACAATGCGATAGTCACATCAGCCAGTTGAAACCTGGGCTTACGTAGCGGGTCACGTGTGACAGATTTCCCGCGCGTTTTCAAGAAATTGTTAATTACAGTTTAATTCCAGTTTATTACTTGCTGTAATGTAGCCGTACGTTTACTGGATAATCAATGCCAACGTTTGTTGACGTTTAAATCACAACTATGTGCATGATATTACAAGTTTAAAGCTTACCCTTTCTCTTGGATATATATCTTTGCTCTAAACCTTCCTGATCTAGTCCTGCTTTACAGTAATATATTGCAGTATTCTTCGGGGACATTCTCTAAAAGATGAAAACAAAAATTTAAGCAAGCTACTAAGTCCTAGGACAAATACAGACTATAGGATAATAGGCAGAAGTATTGAGTGGGGAATTGAAACATACAGGCAACATTTTCCAAGTTCTCTTTCAGACTAACTTTAAATCTAATCAACAGTTTATAAAATCAGATTTATCCAAATCTGTCCCTTCCCTTATCGCATTTGTGAAGACAGAATACGGGGCAGCCATCGAAAAAAGCGACCATTTGTTCGAGAATTTGTCTCAAATTTTGGGAATTCGACTCCAAAATTGTACTCACTTGACTGACTCGACTTGGGTTTCGAAGCTCAGTCGACTAAAAAGAATGCTGTTCAAATTAGCGTGCACACCAACGGAAGCAGTACGCCTGGCGGAATAATGAGTACGAACAGCGTAATTGGCTGCGAAAACGCTTGCATGGTTGTCGCTCAAATTAGCGATCACACCACTGGAACCAGTACACCAGATGGAATAACATGAACGAACAACTAATTAAATAATTATAAAATCTGGTCATGCAACCATATTAAGTCACATCACGTGAACTTTATTTCCTATAAAATTATATAAACTTAATATGGTTGCATGACCAGATTTATAATTATTTAATTAATTGACCTTCGCAACCGATTTATAATTTACTTTAATATCAAGAACGAACAGCGTTTTTTTGGTCGTCAACTTTTTTGTACACACTAGTGGAGCCAACTGCTTCCGTCTTTGTGAATGCTAATTTGAATGGCACCTTCAGCTGAAATTTGAACATTTGAGTGGAGTTTTCTTGCCACTCCAAAATGACAACTGGAGAATTTTCCCTGTGTCAAGGGCGGCGGGGACTGCAACTGATTCAAGAGATAACAGTGTATAAAGTGTTGTGTATCTCTGAGTAGTGAAAAGTAGAATTATAAATTTGGCCTTTAAAGAAGTCTAGATATGATTGGTGAATAAAATATTGAGAAATCTCAATCTGAAATCAGTCGAACCGAATACAAATAGCCATTAAAAGTTGTAGCATGGTGTACTTACCTTTGGTCTGCTACCTAGGCTGGTTTTGACCTGAAACAAATTAAATTACAGATGTGAAAACATAGGAACTTTCCTACGACATTCAATTACCATAAGCGGGACATTTTCACAAAATTTTAAACAGAAAGCGAGACATGTTTGTTTTGTAATCCTTGTGGAGAACTGTACTCATGGTGGGACACAGCTAACAAATACTGACTTATATTAACTGTAAAAATGGGACTGTCCTGCCAGAAGTGGGACTATTAGTGGCAAGTATGGGCTCGCTAACTGATATAAAGACTGGACCCCTGCACACACAAGTCTGCCAAGGACATATGGATATCATTGCTTGGGACAACCTGACCCCCAAATGGAATCCAATCGCCAATCCATAATAGTGGTTGCTGGTTCGACATTATGACTATAGGAATATGTCACCATTTAACACTGTTTAAAAAGTGCCTGGGTTCCGACTTTTTCCACAAAAGATGAGGTGGCACATTTCAGATTAGAAGTAGAACTACGCCACTCGTCAGAGCTGGGGTATTGACAAGTGTCGTTATTCACCGGACATGTAGCTCAGGTCCCCCATCGCATCAAGTGATTACTGATTTCCCATTTTTTTAATATCGATCGTCGAACGAGAGCATACCTGCCAACCCTACCGCTTTTCGCGGTAGCCTACCGCTTTTGGGTCACTTTCAACGCCTACCGCTTTTAGTAGTTAAACCTACCGCATTTGAAAATTGCTGTTGGTGAAAAATAAAAAGTTATCTTGTCCGCTTTATTCTCGCTTTTGTCACTGTAACACCGCTGCGCTCCTGCAAAAACTTCTAAAACAAACTTTAGCGAAGCCAAACGGACGATATCAAAACTATATGGGAGGCCCGGATGATGTACAGTCTTGATTTCTTATCTCGTCGGCGATTGGTTGTCAGCATGTTACCTTCAAAGTTTCGACCAATTAATGAACAACAAGTACTTTTTCGTCTGGTCGCTTCTTTCTCGTCTGGTACAAGTGCCAAAGGGTCTATGATGGAAACACCAGAGAAAAAAGAAACGGTGGACGAACAAGTATAAAAAAGTTTGGAAAGCCAGTTCAGTTTTGTCAAGCCATCCCGCAAAGGCGAGGAACATGCCTATTGCAACAATTGCCGCTGTGACTTTTCTATCACGGCGGCAGTTTTGACGTTGCACGACACGCAATGCAAAAACGGACAAGCACGTTGGGAACAGTCGCGCGGTCGCGGGTACGTCGAAAATCACTTCGGCTTTCTGCTCAACGAAACAGCCAAAAATAAAAGAGTTGTGATGTGTTTCATTGTGAAGTTTTGTTTTTTTCTCTCCAAAATATGATTAAATTCTTCACTTAATTGTGGTCTTAAAATGAAGTAGATTGCACCATTTTGCTTCATTTTTTCTAAAATTTTCCGGGGGGCATGCCCCCGGACCCCCCTAGATACGCGTGTGCCTTCGGCACACGCGCAGTAATTAGCAAACCTACCTCTTTTCAACAAAAATGGGTTGGCAGGTGTGGAGAGCAGCGAGATTACCAACCAATGGACCTTTCATAGTCCGAGATTATGTCTAAGTATGACATGCATAAGAAGATTTGCTAGAACTGAAGTTACTTGCATAGTTCACGGGAGATTCCTTAAAAGTCATCCTTTCCAAGAAGTACAAAACTTACCAACATCTTTCCTCGAGATGCCATGCTGGCAACCATTTGCTAACGACTGAAGCGACACCTTACATTGGGATCTCTATCGGCTTCTCTGATTGGCTGCATTGTATGACCATTGTATGGCGTCTTGCTATTGGTTAACTTTAAGCACAATTTTCAGTCAATAGTGTGCATGAACACAAAGGCAGATGAAACAGTGCTACGTGTGTTTCAAGGTTAGATTTTTTCCGACTATCTGGGGACGTTCTCAAAAATACAAATTTTGAAAAGTGGCATCGTAAATTATAGGAAAATAGCCATGTCGATGTGAGGACTCGAGTGCAAGTCCTGACTTTGAAAAAAGTCCTCACGTCGTTGGTGTGCGAACAAGTTTAGGTCCTGACTTTGACGCAAATACAAACACACACACACACACACACACCATTTGCCCTGCAACACATCAATTTTGCCAACAACAGAATACTTTGACCAATAACTGTCGCTGACAACTCCCTTGAATTGCACACTATCTTGGTCTGCTTTCAACAGCAACTTCTCCACGTAATCACATGTTGTCATCTTGAAGCCGCTGTGTCGTTGCTTTTTTGTCCTGCTCCCAAGATGCGTATAGACAAAGCTAGGTGGAGGGCAGAACATCTTACAGCGATGTCCACCTGGTGTTGTTGCCTTTACCCTCATGGAGGGTGCTTGCCTTTCCACCTTTCATTTCCCATTAGGATTCGTTATGTTACCACACCTTTCTTTGTCATGGAAGTAATGAGAGCACAAAATTAGCCTTTGATGAATTTCTAATCAAAATTAAGCAGACTTTTTAATCAGTATAGTTACGTAGCAGTCCTTCGTTAACACAAACTTAATTAAAAGCACAACTATATTCTGTTGGATAGCTTCTGACAATCCCTCGTATTGTCTATACACCTCAAACTTTGTGTTTTCTAGCTTTCTAGGATTAAATGATTCATGAAGGTCTGCTTTGGCTTAGTAATGCTGCACCAAGACATGTGATTCGCAAAAATATGTTATGGTTATGTTTTGTTGACAATTAGGCTGTTTATGTAATAAATCCAGTGTTTTGGCTACAGGGTTAACCTCAAACATTGTGTTAACCAGTAAGGTAGCTTGACAGTTCTATGAAATGAATATTCAGTGACTGCGGATGCAGATCAAATTATTCAACAATGCATTTGCATGCTTACATGTGCTATGTGAACCTTTACTTTCTGGGTATTTGCAGTGGGCATTTTGAACTGCTACATTCAAGCCAACTTTTACTTTGGTCAAAGGTCATCCGCTCGCGCGGTAACCGCGCTTAAGCAGATGACCTTTGACCGATAATATAGACGGAATATATACATGACGTAGAACCGCTAGATGGCGCCACGGGAGCCCGATTAAAGAAACACATGGATCATGTGACTTGTGATGTCATTTTGACGTCATATAATTAATTAGTGTGGAAGACTCATGTATATACAAGGCCAGTTAGAGTGAGGACAATTTTTATTAGAATCCATACAAGTACAATTCATACAGTTACAAAGATAAACTATTAAACTCTCCGGTTAATATGTCTGTAAATGTCCTCATCTAGTTCAAAGTATCTATCTACTACAGCATCATCATGTAATCGACGTCCTGTTCTTCTATGATAGAAACAGTCACGAAGGGACCAATTGCGTACGATTTTGATCATTCGCACCCCAAAGTTTCTTGAGTGGTAATTATATTTGTTCCTCAATCTCTGTTTCAATCTACTGAGTAAAGTTACAGAATTATTCCATATAATATCATCTATCATTTCATCAATTACATGTATTGGTAAGTCTTCATCTATAAATACAGCTTCACACTTTGTTAATGTTCTAAATATTGTAGCTACATCGTGTCTAATTTCTTTAGTTACATGTTGTAAGAAATTTTCAATGTCCTCATAAAATATGTTGAACATATAATAGTTCCACATTGAACCGTGTTCATAGTATATCATATCTGATACGTATATCAATACTCGTCTATATATATCTGGATTACAAGTTTGGTTGACAATATCCTCAATTGCATTTTTTTGTTCTTTCCAAAAATCATGCACAATGAAGGCAGTGTATTCTTCGTTATTGCCATATCTAGGTACAATAGTGTTATTAACAAAGTCTTTTAATTGGTTCCATCGTTTGCGTCGGTACTCAGTGTTGAGTTCACTTCTGGCGATTCCGTCAAATAGTACTAGTGGTCTCCATGTTCGCTGCCCTGGTCGTCGCTCGTGCAGTCTGAACCATCGTGATCTGAATCGCTGTTGTTGCATTTTTTAGCTTCTGGTTTCTGTTCAGTGAATACGTCCTTAGTAGACAGTCTTCGTTTATTAGAAGAAATTGTATTAGCTTTGTTATCATGTATCCACTTACTAGTACCTAATGTTGTGTTTGCTACGCCGATATGTCCTCCGACACTGTCGTATTGTGGTACTTCTAAGTATCGTGTTTCGTAATTTATATTGACGCCTTCATGTGTTGCTGGATTGTGTCCTGGAATAGCCGCTGAGTTGATCTGTATGTTTCTGTTCATTGGCATGAAGTCGACGCAGTTTAACAATGCTGCATCTCCTGTATTGGTGTATCGTCGGATTTTGTGTTCGAATGCTGACCATAGGAGTTGACTGTTTATTGGATATAAGTTTGTATGTTTGTCATGTGACAGTGGTTCCCATTCGATTACGCATTCTGATTGATAGAATGCTTGCGCTGATAATTTGATCGATGCGTTGTCTCCGTCTAGAAGTAGTGGAAATGATATCATCCATGTGTCTGGAGGCTCATAACTTCCGATTCCTCCATAGGCAAATGCTTCAGCTTGGTGATTTCTGTCGCCGTATTTTCGTGCTTTAAGCCACTCGTAATTTTGTTTTGCTTTTGCCAACTGTTTTGGTTGTTGGTGTTTTTCTGCTTGTGCCCATATAACGCCTGAGTTCGCTCCGAATACTAGTTTGGTGAAAGATTTCGATTGCCATTTCATGCTTTGTTGCCATTCCAATTCGTTTGTATCTGTTTCATTTGTATAGTTTCTGTCGTCTGATAGCGCCTGAGTTTTAGGTTCAAAACATTCTGGTATTCTGTATAGATTTGGATCGTCGTAAGTTATCGATATGTTTTCTCCTGCTATTTGTCCTCTGTTTGACCATACGTTTGCTCTGCAGTACATGTCTACCCATCCTTCACCAGGTGTTTTGCTGTGGTCCCATTTGAAAGAAAATGTATAGGAGTTTTTACCTGGTCTTAGTTCTCCTATTCTCTCTGGATGTCTTAGAGGATCTGGTCTCATGTATTTCGTTAGTTCGAAAAAACCTGGTGGAGGAATATATTTTGGCATTGTTGGAAACAGCAGTCTCTTAACATTTGTTCCGTTTTGATCGTACGTGCATCCATCTGTGAAAAAACCAGGTTGCCATCCATTGCTGTACAGGTCTCTTGTTTTATCGTACTTACAGTGTACCCATTCTTTGAGGTCATCTGAATAGCACATCAAGTAGTACGCGTTGTTGAACAAGTTCATGGTTTCTTGTCCTCCAATTGTTAGTTTCTGTTGCAGTGGTACCATGTTAGACAATGTTCCTTTTATACTGAGGATTCTCCATCTTCTTGCAGATTTGATTGTTGCAAATAGCTCACCAAAATTTTTGAATAGTGCTGGTGATTGATTTGGAATATAACTCCAGTAACAGTCTGCGTTGAATGCTTGTTTGTTATAAGGTTTTTCCCGTTCTTTCAGATATACAGATCTTGAATGTTTAAATATCTGTGTCGGCATCTTGGTTTCGTCCTCCTACTCGCGCGAATGTATATGATATAATGCACTCAGAAAGCTTTCTACACTCCCAAGTGTTTCTCGTCCTTTAGCAATGATGCGACGTGATCGTGAACCATGTCCAGTACTCGACGTTGTGCTCTTGTGCACTTCTTCGACGCAAGTGTCATTTTTCCTTTCAGACTCTTGTGAAATAGCATTACTGTTGATGCAGATACTAGCAGATCTTCCACTGCTAGCGGCAGAGCTTGTAGTTGTTTTCGTTTCTTTGTCGGAGGTTCCCCCGTTTGATCTCCTCCTTCCGCTGTTCACATCATCTGTACATCTTCTATCCATTGTAATATCTCTTCCTCGTTCAGCCCAGATATTGAGGATATTTGTTCGTGAAAGTTGTGTGCTAGGTGTAAGGCGGAAGGTTCCGGACGTTGTTGAGGTGTCATTTCTTGGTCGCCCAGGTTGCATCTGAGTTGTGTTGCTGATGATTTCTCTTGTAGAGACGGTAGTGCCGGATCCGTGTTTTTCCACGGTGTTTCTGGTCCCGTCAACTGCGGTTGAGGTGCCGCTTGAGCATCGTTCATCGCATTCGTCCGGGCCAATTCTGTACTGTGTGTGTCTTGTCCCACTTGTCCCGTACAAGTGTTCTCCTCTAATGGAGTAGAATCCTCTAATGTCAACATTTCCGACATCTTTGCGAGAGTCCTTGAGCTTGTCAACATTGAATCTACGTTTCTTACCATGTCCATCCTCACATCGCCTACGTTTGGTGCTATCTCTATCACCATATCTCGAGCTGTTGCTGCCGCTTCTGCTTGGTGTCTTTGTCCTCTTGTTAGTGGAATTAGTCGTTGTCTGGCTGAAGGAGTCTCCCGGACTAACATTTCCCGATGGCTCACAGGTGTTACTTCGTCTGGAAGTTTCAACATGTTGTTTAGTGAACATAATTTTGAATACTCTTGCCATTATTGGTTGTTCTGCTCCGTCTGCCCATCTCCATAGGTTATGATTGCTGGTTATAATTACAGGCATACCTCTAATGTCCTCGCATTGTTTTCCTTTTACATTCACTTTGCATGGTTGACCTTCTAGGATAACTTTGGCTCTTTCAGTAGATTCTGTGTTGAAATATATTTCTTCCAAAAGTGCAACTTTTTTGCCTACCAATGGTCCCCACATAAATTGAGGAGTTTCTGGTAATACTTCACCTACATCTGAGCCCCAGCATTTTGTTATACCTCTAGCGAACCAACTTTTGCCAGTGTTTGCAGGACCGTTTAACCAAATTGTATTGACTTTGCCATTTGCAAATGATAGAATTTTAGCAAGATTTTTGTAAATATGCATTCGTTGCGCTTTGTCATAACCTTGATATCTGAGGATATTATCAGCTCAAGTTGTAGATGGTGCAACATGTTTAAATCTACTCAATAGATCGTCTTCACTAGACTTAACAGTGGGTACAAATCTACGACAATTGTCAATCAGTGTTTGAAAACCATGAATGTGCAGTCTATATCTCATCCACTGTTGATCTATACGACATAAGTCCTCAAAATTATATACACCAGTTGAGGTCATTTTTTCAATGACTTCATCTTTGATGATTTCTTTTGGTGATTTCTTTTGAGGTTTTGTCATGAATTTGTTTGTTTCAGGTGTTTGAAACTAGGCTGCACAGTCAAGTAAATCGTTGTTAGTACTATACATTTGATGAATATCTTTGCATATATATTTGAATAATGAGGTGAAATTTCTGACAGATTCTGCTTTGATATATTTCATGATGTAGTTGTGAGAACCATTCGACCAAACATGTTGTGATATTTGACGTTTTAAATTGTCAATACGCTGAAATGAATTTATCATAATATGAAAGTGTACTACGTCGTGTTGACTAATTTCTTTAACGACGACTGATTTGTATTTTAAGGCTCCTATCTCCTTAACTACGTCTAATATATCTCTGTCACAATTTTCATGTTTATCCTCAAATGCAATTACAAGTGATTTCCATTGATCAATACAGTGTGTACGCATTACAGTTTCTACTTGTTCTGCGTTGTATTGTTCTGTTTGGTACGTTTGTGGTCGCGTTGAGTGTCCTCCACCGAAGAAGAACTTTGTCGTCTCTTGTTCGGATCTGTCTTCTTCAATATACGATTGTCCAGTAGTCTTTCGTTCCTGGCTAGGACTTGCATTGTTTTCGATATTTCTCCCGGTGTCAAAAGCCTCCGCTGCCTGTACCATTTCGATGTCGGAATCATTTCCAGCCAGTGTTCCATCATTGGTCTCATTGTGGTGTCCTGCACTGCCATCTTGTTGTGTATTTGTATTGTTTTCAGATTGACGCTGCTGATCCCCGTTTCGATCTCCGTCACGTGTACTACGTTTGGCCAAGATGCCCACGTCATCATTAGTTGTATTGTTTCCGCCATGTCGTTCGCAGCTGTCGCTGATATGTCCAGTTTCTGAGGACATTCTTGGTCTTGTCCGTTGTTTCCATAAAATTCGTCTAAATCTCTTTGGATAGACAGGTGTTCCTTTGAAAGAACCACAAAGTATTGGTCACTGTCCTCACGAGCAGTTAGATCGATTACTTTAGACTCCATCTATAAATATAGAAAAAATATACTTACCAAGTATTTCTTCACAATTTTGAGGATCCCAATTTGGTTTTCCAGGTTGTTGAAGCATTGGTAATAATGGCTGACCAGATCGTCCTCGACGTCTATTTTCTTCCGCTCTTGTCTGAATTGCAATCCTTTCCTGAGGATTTGTTACTGGATTTCCGTTAGGCCAATAATTGCCTGATGGTCTTAGTCCGTAATATTGTCCTCTTTTTTCATATTCTTTTGCTTGTTGAATCCAGTCTAGTTTTTTTGAAGCAAAATCACGTTCTTTTTTCTTTGACATTTGAGGATATTTCACTCCTGTAAAACTTTCAACGATATATTTTGCGCCAATACCTAATGCTCCAACAGCACTGTGTGCATTTCCAGTATTTAAGAAGTCACTAGTAAACTCACCTATCGCTCGTACATCAGCGTTTCTCACCTTCTCCTCACTTGTTGCACTGTTATACAAATGATCGTGTGTACTAGCAATCTCGTCGTCTCTATCTACAGCAGGTAACTGCTTACTTAAATCAGTGCCAGGTCCTATATAGTTGTGTCCTGGTATGTGAGGCATAGTCAACTGAATAATATTTTATATGTCTTACCTTATATATCCGCGGTTGCGATAGCAACAAGTATCGGTTATTCTTATTTAATCTTTACTTCGCGTTGATTTTGAAATCCTTGCCCTCACTTATCTGTTGCGTTGTATAAACTAGAGTCTTCTACCCTATATATAGAGAAGATCCTCATTATAAGGACCAATCAGAGTAGTTTAACCACTGGGATCCCCCCACGTGGTGCCTTGTCTAAAAGTGACTTTTGGTTTCTTTTTCCACAACCAGTTAATCTTAGAACTTTGAGACTCAACAGGACGAGCATCATTCCTGTTGATTACATGTCTAAAAACCAAGAGCATGATCAGTCACTGCAGATTTGTTAATAGTACGATATTTCATAGAATTTTCAGGGAAAGATTGGTCAATTTTATTACATTTCATGGGGTACATTTCAGTGGACACTTTTTGTTTAAATTTGTTGGATGATTGAAATTTTATGTGATTGAAATTTTATGTGTACATGATTTTTGTGGAATTGGCTTATTCAGTCAAAACTAATTTTCTAGGTATTGGCCTGTTTCTTAAGTCTAATCACAATAATTGTTTATTTTGTGAATACTTGTTGGTTGTAGATTCTCACCAATTTTGGACACAATTGTTACACAAGTAAAATAGTAGTTCTCAGTTGTTGTAGTTGTATGTGATTACGTAAGAAGCGTAATTATTTTCTCTGAAATTGGTGAGATTTTACTGTTACTTGAAGTATTTGGAGTTCAGAGACAGCTAGCCAGTCAGTTTCGTGTCATGTTAGTGATTTCAGTGGACGACTTCACATTTACTACAATAGATGGCACTAGAGGCCAATAGCTTCTTTTTGGTCTGGTCTGTGCTCTACTCTTTGAAAACTGCTGTTAACGAAAAAAGCCTGCCAGCGTCCTCTTTGCAAAGCTCATCTTTTTCTTTCAAAAGCTACACTTGAGTATCTAAGCTAGTTTTTGTGAAAGAATTTGCTCGGTATTCCAGGATAATGACCTGGCATTTTTTTACCTCAAAAGGATCCTGGTCTATGTGGCATCAGGTGGCACCAGTAAAAAGAGATCTCAACTCATTTTGGCTTTTTGAAAATCAGGAACCCTAAAAATTACTGTGCCATCATGTCAGTTTTCAAAAAATGCTTAGATCAGAACCAACCGTTTTTGTCAGCTCCGCTGGGTCAAGAGCTTAATAAAGCATCTTATTGGTCTGTAAGCCAGAAGTTGTCATGGAAACCAATCAGATAACTTAGCCAGGTGATCCGGAGATACAAGTCAATCAAGTGCAGTCATTTAGGACCCACAGTAACAGCAGGGGGCAGCAGTGGTGGCAGGCGACCACTTGCATGTAACTATGCTCTAATACAGTTGTTACTGTTGTTTCATTAGCTCCTTCTTGTGAATTAGTCCAGCTTTTCATTGTACGCATCATTTGATGTTAATTATTTTTGTACTCCGTCATTTTTGATTTATATGTTGGAAAATAAACATTCCGTGCATAATTTGGGTAGTTTATTGTGTGTGTGGGTTACTTTATAAGTTGTGTGCAGAAGATGTTTATGATCACTAAAAATTTATATGTAATTCAGTTTGGTATTATTATTATTTGCACAAACCTCAATACAATATGCTGCACGTTTCGATTGAGCATTTCTCAACCATCATCAGGTCAGAGACAAATGCTGGTCAGTCATTAGTCACTGCCAGAATTTGAACCGAAGATATTTTTGTTGTACTAGAAGGAACTTTTTTCTCTGAATCTGAGCCGAATGACGGTAAATGAAAATGTTTCGAGAAATCAGTGACCCAAGTGACAAACCAGTATACAGAGATGGGTGCAAATAGGTCCAACATTAAGGTACATGCTGTACTCGTACGGGTTAATGCCCACGGCACTCGAACTGGAACTCAAACTGGTTCGGGTAGAAAACCTTCACTGTAATACAGCAAATAGAATTTTTTGGCAAAATTTCTAAACAAAACTGAAATTTAGGAAAATTAGGTCTATATTAAAATGGTTTGCACAAGTCATGGTTGTAGTTCGACCAATTATACCGGTAATTCCACATTCTGTGATATTATTTAAGAACTTACAGTATTAATTTTTTATCACAGTAATCTACCTAATGGAGTGTCTTCATGAAGCACTGAGAAATAATCAATGCATTAAAATTTTACAACACATTTATTTCAATATAAATTTCATTACATATGACTATCAATAACATCACAAAAACAAAACACTTCCTTATCTTTAGTCCAGGCCCTGTCACTTGTGAAGAAATTAAGTATGGGATTTTTGGAAGCAAAATCAAAAACTTTGAAATAAAAAGCCATTTTTTTTCAAATTCTAACGACTAATGTTTCAACATTCATATTTACAATTGAATATCAAAAATGTGAATTCCAGAGAGGCAAAATACCTCTTCTTTTGAAATGAACAAGGTTTTGCCAAGTTCTCTTTCATTTCCATCCATGAACAGAAATGAAGCTGGTTTTCAACAAACGTGCCCGAAACATTCAAGGATTTCACTGGATACTGAGCTAGAGCCTCAGCCTCTAAACGACAACATGTTACAGTGTGTCATTCTAGGTGACAAGCATGGTCTTCAGGAGTAACGAACTGTAAGTTCTTTGTAATACCAAGAATCACTTTTCGTTTGAATAAAAAGAAGTTGAGACCAATTTTATAGTTGTAAATGGTATAAGTTTCTATTTTTTTCAACGGAACACAGGTTTTTTACTTATAAGTTTGTGAAACAACACATAAATGTGATTGTACATGATGGGGGCACGCTATTCGTCAATTTGAACTAACCTTGTACAACTCAAACCCAACAGCAGCCTTAAATGGTGTGCACATAGAATCATGACAATATTAACAATAAGCTTTCCAAAATACATGTACTATCTGTATTTACCCTTTAGAAAAAAGCATTCAGAAAATGCTAACTATATGCATAAAAGAAAAATGGTTTACAAGTCTGCCAAATATGAAATGAACATTCAATTATCATAGCGTATTGATAACACAGACCTTGCACTTCAATAAGTGAAATATTAAAATGGTCATGGATGACACATATTCCAAATGAGTTTTCCAGAGCACAATAACGAGGACGTGCAATCCACCCAAAACAAAGACAGGGAGCAATGAGCCAAGCTGTCTACCAAAAGTTAACAATAGCTGAACTGACACCTTGTGTCAGAGTGAGAAAATACAACTGAAAGAACTGGTCATACTTGCTGTCAACTCAGCAATCATTCACTTGAGCCAGACAGCTGAGCTCATAGCTTTCTGTCTGTAGTGACCCTAACAAAAACGTTTACCATAAACCCAAAAAATAGCTCGATATGTAAACACACACACAAATTTGTCACAATTTCACACCTCGTGACTAATACCCCCATAGTAACTGTTGCAACAACCAATGTTTAGAGTAAAAAGCAAATTTCTTCTATCAGTTTGAACACTCACAAACATAACACATCAAGATCTACTTGAAGCTTGGTGACCAAAAACAAGAAATGAAACTAAACTGAGCAATACCAGAGAAGACAAAACTTGTTCACATTAAATCAACAACTGAGTGGAAAATCACCTTATAGTCTCAAAACACCAATGATTTACCGATGAAGCCTGGTTATAAAGTCCCCTACCATATATGAAAATAATTTACTTCATTAACTTCGAATTTGTAATAAAATTTGTTTCAATGTTAGGTATCTGATTAGGAAATATCAGAGTTCGTTTTTGCAAGAGATCAGGCTCAGTATTGGTTTGACCTTGCAAATCAAAGTTTATGTACCGAGCCAGGAATGGAGAAATGACTCACTTTATCCTGTGTCCTAGGATAACTTTTGACCCAAGTAAAGAACAATTTGTGTCCAATTATTGAAAAAGGATATCAATCACAACTAAGTTCTTTTTGACTGATAGTTTGACAGCCAAGGGCACTTTTATAAACTTAAGTGAAAAGACACATCACAGTGGTGAAGTATTTTCATGGTTGAGAAGCTCATATTTCTCAACTCTCTCTATTTTTCTACCAAACTGAAGCAAGTGCAAGTAGGAAAAATCTAGCCACGTACAGGGGCCCCATGTTTTGAAAACCAGTTTAATGCCCATTTTTTCAGTGGAGAAAACTGGTTCTCAAAATGCGGGACCTCTGTAGTTACTAAAACCAAAATCTGTAAATTATATCTGAGTAAAACCTGTGGCAGACAAGTTTCACTAAAACAACATGAGAATTACTACTCACTCTGCTGCACCAGTGTGATCCACAAATTAGAAAACTGTTTTAAGATCATGAAAGAATCAACATTAAACCAGTTGATTTAGTCTGAGTTGAGAAGTTGGGTTGCCACTGAGTTACGTATATCAGGTAACAAAAACAAGAAATGTGTTGGTTCTTCAACTAACAAAAAGTCATATCCATAGAAAAAATAATCTTTACATCGTCATTAGTATGTTATAGGTTGCACCTGCCTTCTCCATGAATTTCCAAAATCACAGTTTTGTACCCCGTTTTTCACAATCGTTCAAAATTTGCCACCATCATCAATTTGACTGTAATGTTGTAATGCAACAAACTAAGATTCAAATTGTCTGTACTGGTCGATAATCACAATCCCTAACACAAGTCACTCGTCGAGGCACTCGCAACGAGGTACCTTGTAACAGTGAATATTCCTCTATAATTCATCACTTTCAACCTCCCCAAATTGTCGCTAGTGAGAATGCGAGCATACGTGAAACGTTCACCTTTCATTTAGTGACTTTGTGTGTTCTTCCTTGACGTCACAAAACTTGCAAAAAACATGTTCTGTGGAGCACATCACAGGTGCACACAGACCTAACTTCTCTCACTCATGCTTGGAAAGCTTTTATCCATATGTGGTACTTTGATGTTGCCATGCCAACGTAACCATTACACAAACTCATCACCATAGCACTTAGAGCCCGTTCTTGCATGGATAATGGCTTACACAATATAAAAAACTACCAATCATCCAATAGTTCATTACCAAAGTGCAGTTCGCCTATTCCTGGCAAAAGCTACCATGGGGTAATTACCTCATCTGTTCGGCTTAAAACACAGAGTGTTTAAATTAAGAAACTTGACATCAAGCAATGGTAAAACTAACTGAAGAAGCTCACAGAATGGCTACACAGCTGAACACTAGCATAAATTGTCTACATTCAAGACTATTTTCAGCAAAAAAAATTGACAGAAATCATAATTCAATACATGGTATGGTCTTTTAAAAACGGAGCATTTCCAAACACTCAATATCCTCCGTGACAATAAACTACGCGTCATAACGAACCATATTATGCTCACAAAAACGAGAATCCCATTTTGATTTCAACAAGTAACAAACAAAACCAGAAGGCAGATGCATAGCGAAATAATATTCATATTATTGCCACCTTTGAATCGATAATTAGGGGATGTTTATTATACAATGCTGCATTGATTACACAGTCACACAAGTCAACAATCAGTGAAGTTAGACTTGATGCAGTCTACTCTTGTACATGCTCCATCTTCTCAAGCAGGCTCACCGATATGCTGCAGTTGAGTTCTGGCGTTTCCCAGGTCCCACAACACACACTCCTCTTATAACATAGCACAAATCGGCATAATGCAGTGGTTGAACTCCAGAGTCATCAAATCTCCGTGTGAGTTGTCGCTATAACCGAGCTGTCCTGGTCAGCAACGGTGCAGTTCAAAGAGGCATTCTTGACGTGAATCAATGACTCCAACTCGGAACCCGATGCATGCGACTTTATGCTCAAGTGACTAGCATTGCTATCACTGGACGGGTTGCGTTTTCGCGTCACGTCCAACTGTTCACCCCTACAGCTACTGCTGGGAGAGCCAAGGCTCTCTTGCCGATGGTGGAATATGACGCCAGACTCAACGTGAACCATGTGTATGGAACGGATCGGATCAACTGAATCCTCAGGACTTTGTGTTGATGTGATCTCGATAGGGTCATCCGTAGCAGTCTTAGCCGGCACACCAGGAACCTGTGACCAAAAAGTGTTGTTTTGAGCAACACATTTCGCAAAATCATACAAACAAAATCATATTTTGGAGCCATAAACTGTTCTTGTTCCGTTATTAAGGTTATTACATAATCCACAATTTGTCCATTTAGCCAATTATCTAAAAACTTGTATAATTTGACTCAGCACTAATTCATACTTCTTCAAGCAGAAATGCTACAATACCTAGCTATCAGATATTAATTAAGTCACAGTCATTTATTTTAAGAAAAATTAAAGAAAAGCAGATTCATTACAAACAACTTTGTCGAAAACATATGGCATTTCTTTTGGCAAGATTAAATCTCAAAACCCATATTACAGTCACCTAATAATAATAATTAGGGTCTACTAAATGCAACTTATGATGGTCTTGGCATGAAAATACTTAAGTCCAACTTTTATGGCCCTTAAGCAAAAGTGGAACATTTTAAGAAGAATTTCAACAAGAACAACGTACTTTCGATATCATCCAGAAATGCCCTTTGCCCAAAATTACGTAAAAAGCCACTCCCCCTGACCCTGGTCGGACGGGGCAGATTGAGAAGTGGAACGAATCATTCTAATGATGCCCTACACTCTTAAGCTGAATTTCGACAAAATCTGATCTGGGGTTTATGAGATATTGAGCAGACACACACATCCAGACCCTTGGACAAAGTGATGACAATATGTGATCACATGATATTATGTTTATGTAGGCACATAAAAAGTGTTTTGGAAAACAATGATTTTTGAGAAATGATGTTTCTAAAGTAGGCCAAATTTGGACTATTCTCCAGAGTTACAAATAAACTTAAATACTAACTAGAAAGATCACAATGATGTCATTCAAGTTAAGCAATGTTATTGATATGACAGCATAACCAAAAACATCAGATGCAGACGTTTTGGTGTCTTATGCAACCCAGATTTGCCGTTTTCTCATTTCAAAATGATGCCAAAAGTCAATATTTACAAGCATAATATTAAGTTTCACATCGTCAACGCAACACGAGAATGACCTATGCGTTTTTACTGCCCAGCAATCTCATTCTCCACTAAGAACACTACACACAGTCTATTCAATACACCAGCGGACCATTTTACGAAATGTCGTCAGTCCCATTGCAGTCAAGATGGCCGTAGACACACTAATATAAATATGACAGTGTATATTCATGCTATTATAGTAAAACATTGCAACTGACAAATGTTCATTATTAAGGCATAAAGTTAATGAATTGTGTGCAAATTTAAATCACCGTCTTATCTAAGACTAGACATAACAACATTTGATAAAACAGGCCACAGGTGTTAATAACCAAGCTCTGCCCAGAAATCTGACGCAAGCACAGGTGTCCAATTATTACCTAAGTATATTTAATTAGTGAAATCAAAAAGTCATAATTGTTTTCTCAGGTGACAAATCACAGGAAATGGCACAACAAGGTATAATTAAAATTACGTTGTTTCCCCTCGTGCCAGTATTTGCATTCTGGAAAAAAGATTTCTTTCAATTGTTAAAAGCGAAATCAATATTTTTGGAGCATCGTACATCCCAAAAATGAAAATAGACAAAGAAAATATCAAGCCCACCTGCCAACATACAGGTCAGAGGGAAGCGAGGGGAAACAAAGGATCATCTGAGAACTGCCCAATAATCAAACTCACAGTTAGTCCATACGCCTTCAGTATGTCCATCTTACACATAGGACAACTTCTCTGATCCAGCAACCATGGGTCGACGCAAGATTTGTGAAATAGATGTCTGAAAGACGGTGCAATGACGGTTAGCGTATGGTGTCAAGCCAGTAGAAACTCACCGACTGGTTAGAGCACAACCAATGTGACATGGTCTCGAGATTTTAAGATTACATTCCGTATCTGATATTTTTTTCTAGAATTGACATCGATAGCAAATTTGTTCATAAACTAGTAAAAGTCGTCGAAACAATGAATGAGTGGACAGACTTTAATTTTTTCATTATAAATTAATTGTAAGTGACAGCTACTTCAGACATTCACAGAGACCCTGGTTTTCTGAGAAAACAGAAAACGAGTAGAATCTGACTTCTTACACAGAATTAAGAGACTTTGAACGGAAGTCGTATATTTCAGTAGCAGACAATACTTTTGTTTTTTAATTACCAAAACAAATAACAGTAACCCATTCTGATCTCCAACCAAACAACAATCATTTAGCATACGACATGTTTAGGTAGTTTGTCCAGTCTTTCTAAAGGTAGTGCTATTATTTTAGTTTGGGTTTTGAGAAACATCAGACATGGTACACAGCATCTGTAAAACAGACCTGCGCTATAACTCAGCAGAAAAGGTAAGGCAGGTCACTTTTATGAGATATTAATTAACGATTTTTTTAGTTTAAAAAAAATGGGATTTTACGATTGCTAATAAAACTGGACTTCTCCATTTTTGAAATAGCAAAATCAGCATCTCTTCAATCTCCACTTACTTTCAGCTTTCCGTGATACTAAATACAAAGGCTATGAGAGGATGACAAATGCTTAATCAATACAAGCAATGAAACAAGGAGACGTAAAGTGATTCTGGCTTAGATTAGAAACAAATATCCCCTTGCTTAATGAGAGGTTTAATATTCTATGGGAAAATATATTGAACAGAGCACAGACAACAATAACCATATGCACTACTCCCAGACATGGGTGTGCTGACCAAGACTAGGAACATTTTCCATTTTACAGGATTATTTCAAACTGCACAGTTCATACATTTTCGCCTGAAGATTTCACTAGCATGTGGAGGTGCATTTTAACTGGAAATTTTACCCAGCTACCATGACAGGTGATTGAATTACGGTGGAATCTCGCCACTTTAGGACAGAAATAATTGCCAAAATTAGCATTTTTTCAACTTTCGAAGGCTTCTTACATTGCTCCGTACACCCATAATTTTTCTCAAAATATTGTCTGTTCTACAGAATTTGAACACGGAAAAACGTCCATTTGGTACTGCGTAATGTTCTTGTTCACCATATTGGGTCTTTAACTGGTGAGATTTCACCATACCCTACCTAAGCCCTATTACTAAATACACAGTGAATGAATATCCTCAAGTTTTAAAAAGTCTTGAAATTGTTTTGCATGTAGCTGCATTGGCACAGATGCAGTCAAGAGTCTCAATGTACACCATTGTCACCATCTACTGTAACAGATAACTTCACCTAAGCCTGCGTGTTTTTCATCTCACTTCCTATAAAAACAGATTGGACGTGGCAGCCCAATGACTAAATTGCATCAGACGTACGTAGGACACACAGAGTACAAGACAAAAGTATTCAGACAAAATGATCCAGAATTATACATCACGAAGGCTGGGCGGAAGGCAAATTCATCATCACAATACTTCCCTCCAGATCGAGAAAGAAAGAGAATAGTTAGTGAGGTGGCTACGCCAGTCTGTAATTAGAATTTTGATGCCTTAAAAGTTATTACCGGCAATTTTTGCTGTTAACAAGATTAGCCGTCACGGTGGGAAAACAGTTTTTGTCAAATTACTTTTGTCTTTTACTTAGGTCGGTACCACTATTACACAAAATACCCAATTTGAAACTCAGAGGAGTAGCTTCACATGCAGCCATATAGGTCTAAACGGTCATGCGTCTGCGACGTTTAAAAGTAAGGCCAAGCCGGAAGCCGCCAGCACTTACCTGCAGGGCAACTCTCGTACCACCTCGGATGCAGTGAAATTCTCGATGCATACAGCGCACTGCTGAGCGTCTGGCAGTGTCTCCTACAGGGCAAAGTGAAAAAATGGAACCAAATAAGCAACACAAGATGTTGTCATTACAGGAACCCTTTCTCCAGGATTATAGCTTGGTAAATGAGACCAGAATGTATTAAGACAACACAACAAAAGAGCTAATGAACTGTGAGATATTTTCATGCCTGGACAACAAAACTGATCTGTATACAGAAGATAATACTGACAGTAAGTGGCTCCAATCAAATATTGTTTTGACAAGTGAGAGTTTAATACACTGTAAATGACATTTGTGATCCAGGAGCATATCAAGATTGTTTTCACTCCATCAGCAGATCATGGCAGGCCCGTTATGGAAGGCCCATTATGGCAGGCCCATTTCCTGCAAGCACAAAAATCATGAACTCACCATGTCACCCGACTTGAGGGTTCGAAGAGGAATCTTTGAAATCGCTTTCTTAGCAGCCCCGGCAAGACGTCTCTGAAAGCAGAACACAAACCACTGGATACAAGCGTAGCATTTACTACTGTTTCAAGTCAGTCCTCCAACTAGCATTCATCAGCAGTTAGTTCTGATCAGATACACTAGTTGTCAGGTGAATATCAAGTCATGAATAGCATCGGAATTGTCAATGAATGTCTGTACAGCAGGCAGAAACCATAATTTCCAATATCACCTTGTTTTCATTTTACCCTTACATGTTACGACCAGACAAAACCCTGAAACTATAAGACGATTTGATGAACCAAGGTAATCTCACCAATTTAGAACACAATGACAGACATGTGAAAATCTATTTTCTCATTTTTCCATGATTAAACATTATGTAGTATCAAAATAATGCCTTCTCAAATTCTGGACCATAGTTACTACTAACAGAGACATTTTTCTTTAAAAAAAGTTTGGGTATTTATAACATTATGTTAGAAGCCCTTGAAAAATATAAAAGGCAATTATTTTTGTCCAAAATACGTAAGATTTTATCATCTTAATATAATTTCACGAACAAACAAAATGCGGTATCACTATATGCTATGGTTTTGATGTTAACAACATAAAGATCATTAGCATTCTAGAGAAACAAAGCACTGCAATGCAATGCAATAAACGATCCTTTGAAACCATGACAACACCAGATTAATACCTGCACTTGAACCACGTCACAAGTAACTGTCACCGAATGCGGGCCCAAAGAATTAAAGCATACTACTCAACGTGCCGTCCCATCTAATAAAATAACTGTCTAATCCAATCAACCACTTGCCCAAATATCCAATCTTCAATATAGACTCAAGACAAACGTAATTCGGCTGTTCAGTGCCTTACTTATCGTGAAAAATCTTCAATTGGGAGACAAAAATATTTATTAAATTAGCCAGATTTTTACTTTTCAGAAACTTACTACATAGTTACATTTGCTGTAACTTCATTAATGTACAGTTCCAATAAACGTACTTAAACCACGTTCTCCATAGTTACCGGTTCAATGTCCCTGACAGTTCCGACAAATGTGCCTAGATCATGTTCGCCATAGTTACAGGTTCAATGTCCCTGACAGTTCCGACAAATGTACCTAGATCAAGTTGGTCATAGTTACAGGTTCAATGTCCCTGGCAGTTCCGAGAAACCTACTTAGACTACGTTCACTATAGTTACAAATTCAATGTCCCTGTCAAGGGCAAAGCCAAACTTGATAATTATGAAGCATATATTTGGTGATGCGTACCTTTTATGAAAAAACTTGATATTTAAATTATGAACTTGAACCTTATGTTGTGGTCATCAAAATGTGACTTTAATAATGCATTTTTCTGCCTAAGCCATATCGACTTAATCGGTAAAATCTAAAACTCTCATTTCGATTTAATAATTAAACTTAAGCTAGAGTTTGGAGATTCTGAGTCTGCATTAATACAGTAAGCTAATAAATGCACTTGTTATGAAAGTGGACAGGCCATCTACACAAACATTGGGACTGTTCTCACAAATGCCCATAAATGGCATTAAATTACAAGGTACCGACGTCACCAGTACTTCTAAATATAAATTGTTTGGTCTCTAACGTGTCGGGAAAGACACACCGACTCTGTTTTTATCTGTATGTACGTAACATAAAAGAGATGCAAATAAAGTTTTTCTTGTTATTTATTATTACTATTATTATTGTTATACCTTCCCCCTTCAGCTCTCTGCAAGAGGAAAGAAATTCTGCTCATAATTACCGACTACGCCTACATTACACCAGACCACAAGGTGTTCTTCAACTCAATTACCCACGACAGTTTGTTGATTGCGATATTCAAATGTCAGGAAAAGGTAGGATTTCAAAGTGTGTCATAGTTGTTAATGTCAAGTCCATGGATATTCACATTCAAGATGGTCTTTTGACTAATCACTTGAGTACAGTCTTTTCATTGTGCATTAAACATATTAAAAACGTGTTACTATTTCGAACATACTTCAATCACCAAAAGGAAAATATAACAAAAAAGTCGGTGGTCTTTTATTTTAGAGCCCCTGAGGATTCCAGTTAGACCAACTGACATACACTCTTGAGTACAAGGAAATTGGTTTGATTGAACTAAACTATTGAGAAATCTCAAGTCAATAAAAATTTGGGTTAACCACATTCATTCGAATGTACCCATTAGGCCAGCGGTAAATCTCGGCATGTTCCGCTATACCCAAAGCCAGGAATGAGTAACAAATCTTAACCTATTTGGGTAAACTCATTTAACTGACTGTACCCAAGGCCAGAGGCAATCTTGGCATGTTTAGGCACATCCATATTCATTTGAGTGTAGCACGATCTTTAAAAAACCTTCATTGACGGTTTTCACTCAGGGGTGGAACCCTTATTTTGTTTCTTTTTATTTTTTAATATGAAAAGTTAGCGGTCATAATTCCCCATGACAACACTATCTACTCTATGTAATACCTTGCTCACTTTAACGGTATCATTTGCCACAGCACTTCATTTATGGTAAAATCCAACTCATTTCAGACAAAAACAATTTCCAAAATTTCCTTTTTTCATTTTCAAGGACTTCTAACACTGCCGCGAATGCTCACAATTTTTCAAAATATCATACGGTGATAGCTGTGGTACGCAACTTGGAAAATGGCAGAGCACTACTTTGACACTAAATATCTTTTATGAAAACAATGAGAAAATAAAATTTCACCAGCCCGCGATTTTGTGTCCTAATCTGGTCAGACTTTACCTTCTTCAAGTTTGAAAGTCATTTTTGGCTTGACCCGATTGCACAGCATGGGGCTTGAGTTAAGAAGTGTCTTGTCCGTGTTTAGTAAATACGGAACTTAGTTTAATAACTTCTTGTTTAATCCTCATCATCAAATGATAAAAAATTACCAGTAATTAATATAATTGCAGTAAAACTTATGACTGGTCATTAAAGTCCTCGTTTCGATTGATTTTAACTAATGTCTTCAAATTACAAGATTGTAGTGAAACAATATCTCTGCGTGAGTTAAATTGGCATAGTACTAAAAGCTCAGCATTTAGCCTTGTTTAGCTGGCTGAAAATGAAAATCTAATTCCGCTTTTTACTCTCACATAAAATTTGTCTTATAATACTCTTTAGCCTGATAGGATTACATTCCCGTTCTCAACTCAAGTGTCGATATATGTGTCATCTACAATGTTCTTGTAGGCAACACAAATAGAATCCTATCACAGTAAGGAATATTAAGACCAATTTTTTAAACTAAAAGGTCTAATATAATTTTAATTTTTAGCAAGCTAAACAAGACAAACACAGCTTTAGTGCTATATGAAATTAACTCGCTCAGAGCTCTTCCGTTTCACTACAATGTCGTAACTTTACAATGTTACATGAAATTAATTCAAACAGGGACTTTCATGACCAATCCTAAGTTTTGACAAAAGTATATACTCAAACAATGTTTTTAATCTCTCACAACAGTGTAATATAGTGTTAAACATGCTCATTCGATACACAAGAGCGAAATAACGCAAAACTGGTTTCAGCACACCTGTATGTGGCAGTTTGTGACGTTTCCATCTGGCGGACTCATGACTTAAGTTGGAAGATTTGAATATATTTTTTAGATTGTCTGAGGTTAAGACCATGAGGGGAATTTTTTGACCTGATGAGGGGAATGTTACATGGTTTTTTAATAGTTTTGATAGCGGAATGGGGGCTGAAACAAGGGGCATCAAGGGCCTTGTTGGCCTCTCCCACAGTGACTCCTGTCGTTCATAGTTGGTGTTCTTTCCCCAAAGTCACCAATCAGCTACCTTGAAGCGCAAATAAATCTGGCTTCAAATATTTGATTGTTGATGCCAACACTGCCTCAAGTTATTTCAAATATTGAAAGGGACAATTAACTTGCATTCCTCAAAAATAACTTTTTAATTTAGATCATTAAAAGTGACAAAATTTGCCTCAAATTGATATTTAATCAGATAAGGAGTTATTTTTGACCTTGAAACGAATTGATAGTTAGTCTTTAATCGAGTCATTCCTTGGCGAACCAAATATCACGGCGCGATAAGTCAAGCAGCAGAGACTTGTCTCTGGCAATAACAATCCATCCGCTCTTTCAAAGCTCACTTATCTACTTTGACTAAGGAATGACTTGAGGCCAATTTCATACAGTAAGTAAAAGAAGAATTACTCACACAAAAATAAATGGTTGTGCTCCATGGCCAACTGCAATCATCAGCTGCGCGCCGTGCTTCCTGAAGATTTCGTCCCTTAAAGCTCAGGATCTCTCCACACGGTGCGGACCCACCGTGTGGAGACATCATGAGCGGGGTCGAAATCTTCAAGAAGCACGGTGCTCAGCTGACAATTGCGCTAAATCAAAAATTTTCATGACGTAATGCAAGCCACTCATTAAGTGGATATCTATTTACTTTTGTGATCAAGGTTTAATGTTCCTTTAACCACACATTAAAATATACTTGGATTGATCGCCCTCATGCGTTTCAGCAGTGTGTTGAACACGAGATTACCCAATAACTCTGCATGCATAATAATCAACCCAGCTTAACCATTTACAGTACAGAGCTTGTTTTAATTCACGACAGCCCAATGACAATAGCGATGGCATGATAGAATTATGCGTCGCATCACACCTGTTCGACAGTGCTGCTGACTGCACTTAAAGTAGCGGTATTTACCATGCTGGCATCGAAACAAATTCTGGCAAGTGGTCAGATATCTAAATATGATGACCCTGATAGCTGCGCGATACTACATGCCATTGCAGAGTAGAGGTTCATGTTAAAGTGGCTACAACCCTGCGCTGCATCAAGGAGGATAACTTTTGATTTAGACCACTTCCTACAACAAAATTGACCTCCACTTGTTCCTTACTCAGCTGGCAGGTGAACCAGTTGAAACCATGTTCTGTGCACAAAACAACACACCTGAAAAGTCAACTTGTGGAGCCTGGTCTCAAGCAATCACAAACTGTCTGTTCTTTCAAATTTCTAAATATTCCAGTTTTAAAGTTGCTTTTAGTGAAACATACAGTTAACCACCATTTGAGCCTCAAGCCCACAGTGCTTACGGTTACGTAGGAACCGCGAAAAATAACGAAATTTGACTAACTTTGGAACATCAAATCTCAAAAATGGCTTATCGGATTCATATAAAACTTTCAGGTATCAATCTTTGTGCACTGTTCTCCAAAAACTCTGCAAGAAATTGCTTTTAAAATGCTCCATTTTTGCATCGGGGGCTATGAAAAACTAGAATTTTTACGATTTTTATGAAAAAAAATCAAAAGTTGCATAAAACGTAAATAGAATGCTAATTAAGAAAACAGTTAGGTTTCCTAATTTCAGAAACATATTTGTTTACTGAGCCAGAGTTAAAACCTATGGTGTTGCAGATATTTGGCTATAAACATAGACTAGTAGATAAGGACTTACATAACATTAATTAATAAAAAACAAAAATCGGACATCAAATCTATTTTTTCATCCTTAGGAAGTTGAGCTCATCCTTGCGTTGTGCAGAACGGTGACAAAGTTACTTGTCAAACATGCTAAAAGTTCTTTCCGTGATCCAGGCACGGAACTCTTAATGATTCAGCTCCATCTGCCTGGAACAGGAACATTCACTAGCGCAAACAGATGTCGACTGATTTCAGAGCAAAAGCCCCATAGTTGGTATGAAGCTTTCAGGAGAAGCAAAACGTCACTATAAGATGCAATGAAATTCATATTGTCACACAGGACTGCAAGGTTGTGAACTGAAATCCATCAGTAGCTTACCAATTCATATTCACACCTGACAAGGAACTCGCTTTTTATATAAAGCAATACTGAAATTGCTCATGCAGTTAATGTTTTGTCTAGCAAATGGTTGAATGAGAATTCCATCTTGAGATTAAAACTGTTATTGTTCATGAAAAAACATGCCGTTCACAGCGACAAAATCTTATGTGTTAGAGTTTGAACAAGGAAAACAACAAGCCTCAATTGGAGACAAAAATGCATCTTGATGTCCTAAGAGAACCTACAACAACTCCAGTGACAGGCTCGTCACTATGGAAAATATCACCAATTTCGGACAAAAAATAATTGCCAAAAAATGCCTTTGTTTCATTTTCCAAGGCCTTCGAACACTTTACTTGGTGGTATCTGTAGTGCAAAACTCAAACACGAAAAAATCGTTAAATTTGGGGCTACATATATTTCACAGAAAAAATAATTATAAAAAGTTCACTTGCCGGCCATACTGTGACCTAAACTGGAGATAATTTACCATTGCCACGGAAACAGTTCCTTTCGATCACTGTTACAACTACTGGCCACTCAGTCAAGTGACTGATACAGAGCCGTTACAGTCGTACTGTCCAAGCAGTATGTACTTACACTGAGCCTCTCTTTGGCGTGCACGTAGCGGAACCGCTGGACATAGTAGAATATGAGCCAGGCCAGCGAGACGACCATCAGCACAATAAAGGAAATGGAGACAAATAGAACGGACGTCTTGTTGAAGTTGTCCTGGAAAGACGATTCCTTGCTGATATTCATCATGACCTGTGTACCGTTGTCAACACGAGACGCCATCCATTCTCCATCTTCCTTTCGTACGGCAAGGGCCACTACATTTTGTACTGCAAAAACAAGATCCACGGTTAGATATCAATCAGTACCAAACAGCTCTGAGGAAATTCACTCAATGAGACAGGAAAGACTCATCAAATGGGATTGCTGTTTTCTTTCACAAAACACCCTATGCTATTTTATGCACTTTTTGGCCAATTAATCAAAAGTTGAGGGAAAGGTATGGCTTAAATTTTCTGCCTGGCAACTACAGGGTAGGATGCCAATTTCCAGAAGGTCCCTGTGGTTGGGTTATATGTTGCTGGTGATGTCCCAGGCAAGGAAAACGTCACGCACATGACTGTAGACATACCAAACCTCAAGGAGCACTCCCCACCCCACCCTCACCACCCCCCAACTCAACAGGTCCTCCCGTCATTTTCAAGAAGATAGCATGCACACACTATGACCTGAAACAGAAGGGAAAAGTTCATCGCTCATCTGAAATCACTCAAGTACTTTTGCTGAACATCTGACACCTGGAACTCACTGTTTTACAAAAAAAAAGAAATCTCTTGAACTCCCTGGGAATTTCCCACCTATTTAACATGGAATCGGGTGACTTTCTTTAAAAAAAAGGCATGGTGTATCAATTTTCATAAGTACACAGACCAGAACCACTTCTTTTTCTTTGGCCTAACAACCAGTATTGAAAAAGTTAAACATCAATCTATAGGACATTAGGTCAAACTGACAACTAACACAGGCTGGTAACTGTCAAGTGATACCAGGTGACAAGGAAACAACCCAGAATACTTCACACAACCACTATAGGCAGTTCTGGAACAGCAGCAGTGTTCAGGGACAGTACGAAAAATGCTACATATTGCCAGCTACATATTGCCAATGACCCGAAGACCTTGAGACATGAAGTACTAAATTATTAAGAGGCTGTAGGACAAAAATCCTTCGCTAGTCAACACAACAATTCTGGGCTGTCAATTCACTATAACTACAAAGCTGAAACATGTCTTTTGATGGCAGACCAGCAACTCCAGAAGTGCAGCAGCGTTTGCTGAGACGACACAATTAGTGTGCAAGAAATTCGCTTCAGAACCGTATCGCCAAGGCGACAGTGACGTGCGACATACTCTAAGTACAGGAAATTGGGCACTGTGAGCAAAGCCAATATGTCAGTGGCGTTTGATAATTATTCCAATTGTTGCGACTGAAGGCGTGTAATAATATACTCGATAAGACACAGCAGATGTAATTACTCAATAGGACAGGCAGCATGGTACCACACATTTGTCTTCCACAAAAGTACATTGCATCAATCAGAAATTCTAATTAGAATCGGTTAAGCAGTCGTAGAATTTCTTATTAACTCATAAAGTCGGCTAAACAAATCTGTGACTTCCTTTTTACAGTCTATTTTTTCTAATAATTATCGATGTGGGGAGTTATCATCTCAGTGGAATTTTTGGCGTAGAAAATGAAAGACACGTTGAGAAATTCATCTTTCTGAAACTCTAGCTAAGGCACAACATGAACTTAAAACACAACACAGCCATGAATCTATAACACAACACAGCCATAATGGTCACACAAAAGATTTCTGCCCATTAAACATGGTGAAAAAAGGTACCTGAATATACAAAGATCAAGTACATAGATCAACAACAGCTCTGTTGCACAGCCTTTTGAATGGCCAGCATTTTGGTAGCCACAGTCAAATAGAATTATAAGACTGCAAGAAAGATTGCTTCATAATTGACCATCTTGAAAGCTTAGATGACAATTGGCCAGACAAGGTAAGTAATGAGAAATCAATGGCGGTCATTCACCCAACAGTTGGGTAGTCAATCACTTAGAGCACTGATCAGCCAGACAGAGGTCTGCTTCATACAACATCAATTATTCAAAAAACATGAAGTTTGCCATGCAAGTAATGCTAGTGTCTGACAATTTCACGTCACATGGAAATGCATGAAAAGGGTGCACAATAAATTGGAGTCGATTTCATAAGATTACTTACTTTCTGTTGGAATACGTTTGCTTCTTTTTTTTGTTTAAAGTGGAACTTGCAGGCTAATTCCTTATCTCTGTGATTGCTTGGCAAAATAAGAGACGATGTGAATACGAGGAAGGATGAAAATTGCCAAATGTTTTTAAGAACGATAAATGAGCTGCTGCGAATCATTGAACCATGCTCAGTAATTATCGTAACGTGATGCTGGAGCATAAGACTGCAAGATGGGGCTATGTGACCCGGCAAGGTATGTCATTAGTGCAAAGGTCACATATTTACAGAACTTTTTGTTTTCACTTTTGAAAGTTGTCTGAATGAATACTACTGCACTTTGTTTATCGTAGATTACGTTAAAATAGCATTGTCATTGAGTTCCTGCTATACATAAGCATAGTTAAGAACTTGTAAATACATCTTGATATCATGACTGAAATATAAGCCAATTATGGGGCTGGGTGAATCACTATTACTTTTTGTTTGTACAGTCTGTGTATTGAACACAGGTCACTACAGTGAAGGAATTACTTCCAACTATGAAAAAATACCCAACAAATGCTTGTATCCCAACAAGTGCAACATGTTGATTGTCAGGAAACACCTTAAAATATCTCAGCTTCATAACAGTCCATTCCCAACAGTATTTGTGGCTTTCAAAGTGGGGATCCAGTTGGTCTATCAATCAACAACTGCAACCTTGCCTAACTTTCATACTGGCCACTAGGTGGCTCCACTTCATGGAAGAACTTTCTGCCTTAACAATTACGGAATAAGGGACTAATTATCCCTGATAACGCGAAAAAAATAGAAGATTTGCAAATCTTTTCCAATGTAAGCTGTAGTAACTCATCATCATTCCTTAGATGTGAGGTCAAAAAATTCAGGTCATAAAATTCAGGTCAAACTGGCAATAACAACATTAACCTAATATTTGGGAAAATGCAATATTAGTACCCAAGTAAACAACTGCTGTGTGGCAACAGTTCAAATGATGATAAAGATTGAGTGCATGATTTTTATACTGTCAAGTGTATCAGTTATTGCAGGATGTCATTTTAGCACAAAGCAAGCCATTGAAAAAATATGAAAAAAGGCCAATTTTTACAATTATTAAGTTCCGAACTTACAGCGTAATTCAGCTAAAAGCAACATCACTTCCAAAACAAAAGGACAAGCGCACTTATAACTTAGTGCTATAAATTTACCATTGTGAAGTGCAAGTTCATAGTTAAACACTACTAGAGGCCCTAGTTTTCTACGATAACGAGAGAAAGATGAATTCACTGGCTCAAACTTCTTTCACGGAATTAGATTTTAAACGTAATTTCAATACTTCAGAAGCTGATACTTATTCCAGGACACAACAGTCATTTTCCACCAGTTATTTCTCCCACAAATACGAATACATGTTACAGAATTCATTACCAGGCGTAATGAATGCATATACTCTTAATATGAGAATTTCATATTTAAACTTAGTAGGAAATTTTCCAAGACTTTCCACTTTCCATAGTTTTCCATGTATGAAAGCTGTTTCTCTTCGTTCATGAAACAAAACCATCACTCCAGGCTTACAAAGGGTCTTATAGTGATAATTTCCTAACTTAATGTAATATAAAACTGTCGAGTCCACTTAACAAAAGCATGAATCATAAGGATTGCATTCACATAAACTATAATTCTTATTATGATTTCAGACCGAAGAGGATGAAGCAGCTCACAAAGTAGCCCTTTTGAAGGTACTCCGATGTTCTCACACGGGGAATTTTATACCTTTGGCACTTATGAGTTGAACATTAAGTTCTGCAGTCAAGAATGACAACCTGTTTACTTCTAGAAAAATTAATTCCAATGCACTAAAAATAAACCAAAAACTGGAACAAGGACTGCTTGTGACATACATCAGACATTTAGCCACATTACGTTTGGTCCCTTGGACTAGAGGGTGCAGTCACACGAACTGGCGTTAAGAAAAGTCATCGCACCAGCATTGGTACTAGTCTTTTATCTCAAAATTACAAGGAGGTTCTGAACACTTCTTTTTAAAACAAAACAGTCACACTATTGACACTATAAGCAAGGTGCTAATGGCAGTTCACCACTTGAACAGATGGTGCTGGATTATCACCATCAAATAGGCCACAGGGAACAGAAACAACTCAACAATCCCAGTAGGATATTGGTCTTAGGCGAGGTAGGACTTTCAACCCTCTACCTTTCCACAGTTCCCCTGGTTTTCATTGATTAAATGTTGAATGTTCATTGACACCACATTACCTTTTTCACATAAGAGAGTCCCACTAAGGAAACACTGTATTGCCATGGGGGGTATAAGACTATATTTTTGACGGGGGTGCAGCTGAAGCATTAGGATGCCCACCCATTTAGAGAGCAGACCTAAATATGGTCACAAGTGTAAGCAACTTTCATTAAGTCACACTGTCAGGGCTTTGTTCTGAAAACACCACTCCTTTATGATTCCATCAACCTAAGGGAGTCTTAGACAGCTGAATTTATAAACTATTTACGGAGAAACATTACAAGATGTCATGCTGCAAAAATGAGAACATCTTTTGCAAAAAAACAAAACTTTAGCAGATCTATTTACTTGGAAAAAGAAATCTTTGGATAGTTTTGAACTCAAAAGTAAACTCTTTTGCAGCGACTTTTATCAGAAAGGGCATCTTTTCATGGGATTAGTACATAATATTGTCAGAAAAAGCCCCATTTCAATAGGGAAACTGATAGCGAAAAAGTCACCCTTCTGATTGACATGACACGTGTACTTTTATGGCAGTAACCCTGTAAAACCAGTTGTGCAACTGACTGACAACTGAAGGCTGGCCATATAATAACCAAAAAGTCTATTGACATGGAAAAGGAGAAGGGAGGATCAGACAGGCTGACAGATCTAGGGGGAGGGGTGGCTAGAAAGAACCGGGGGATATGAGACGACACAAGATAACGACGTAGCCTCCAGCAGGTACGTGATCAGTTATCAGAAGATGCTCACACATTAAACACAGAAATTTCGATGTCTATTTTAAGTCGCATCAGAAATCCTGTTTGAAATGTTTCAAAAACCCTATACCACATATTGCCAAGGAAACTATATCCCCAGAAGACAAAACAGCATATGCCGACCTCACAAAGATTTGAGGTATTACCATAGAAATACCAGAGTGTTTAAACAACACACCCAGGCAGTTTTGTTTTTAATATCGGCCTTACGAAACTAAGGACTAAATAGGTTTCACTCACTGTAGTCCATGTACGCACATTTAGAACTATGTGCCGACATCCGAAATTATGTACTTTTTCAAAGAATTTTTTGCTATTGTTTCACACAATGCAAATTTAGTTAAATGCCCCACTTACATAAGCAAGTGACTTTCCCTAGAACATATACGTGCATATCTTAAAATTGTGTTTTTACATTTAAATCTAATTTTTGGTATTTTTCACCTAATATTTTATTGTTAAATGCTCAATTACGAAGACACGTCAACACCTATCTGATTTCATCGCAAACGGGTAAAGTTTAACTCACAAAATAATTTAAAAAACGGTCTCTTCTCTGTTTCACATAGAGGTGCTTAAATTTCATATACAGGCTGTATGCATGGGTCGAAATGCAGGCAAAATCTACAGCACTACATGACACAGCAGTATCAGTGAATATGTTGAGGTTTGAGATTACTGCAATCAGCTTAAGGACTGATCAAGCTTTCTCATGCCTGTGCTTGATAGTGTTACATGATAACAAGGAGACGACATCTCCTGTAACATCTGAACAAATATTGTACAGCCACAATGGTGAACTGAAATAACTTGTTGGTTAAAAAATGCAACATGGAGTGCCTGGAACCATCAGGAGGTAAAGTGAAACAGAGAAAATAATCATGTAGGACACAGTGTAGTAATTAGCGTGAATATGAGATGAGTAAGCATTAGAAGTCTTTGAAAATTGGCACCATACCAATAATAATAATCCAAATTTGATTCATACGGGTACCGTCGATATAGAATGCCAAGGAAAGCTTGGCACACCAAAAGTTCTGGTTTTAGTCGCCAAAAATTTTAGGAACGCTTATCGAGCAGATATCAAAGACTTGAAAAATACAATTCGTTTTGCCAATTTTGCTTCAAGATTTTGTAAAAGGATGCATAAAAATGCTCGCAACTTACTTGTTAAGTTTGCTTAAAACCGGAAATGCCTTTCAACTTCTCAGTTTGCTTAGCCTCGAGGGTTGAATAGCGTAAAATATTTATGCACCGGAGACAAAAATTAAGAAATCTTGCTCCTCAAAAAACTGGCAAGGTTCAAAACAACAGGCCTTTTTCAGAAAAGTGACTTCCCAACGTCTACGTGGCAAAACTAAAATTTTAATTTTTGCAGTCGTTGCGTGTACCGTGTGTTACATACACATCCTGCTACACATTCATGATTGGTTTAACACCCACCCAAAATTTCTGCAGATTCTGACCTTTTGAAAACCCCAAATTCCATCTCATTACCCACAACTTTTTTTCTTTTAGGATAATCGTAAGCAATTTTTTCTCTTCTAATTCAAGGGTAGGTGACTACCACTATCACTCTGCACGACACAATACACACAGACATGGGCTTACCAGTAGTTGATGTCAAATTGTTGGTATCCAGTGACAAACACTGGTCATTTATGTCTGCATATTTGAAATGCTTCACTGACTCAACTAGCAACACATTTTTCAGCCACACTGTGGAGAGTGAGAAAATGCCAGGCACCAGTGGTCTGGAATATTGTTCACAAGTGAACTTTCATCAGATGGTTGATCAGACCACATCAGTTAGCAGACCAGCACATCTATAGTGCCTCCACACACAGACTTACCCTAGAACAACTTACTCCTGGATCAGACTTGTGGTTAGATTTGGAACTGCCTGGGCGCTATTTAAACTAGTGCAACTCACCCCCTTGTAGCAACTTACTCCATGTTATTGAGGTAGGGTAACTCGCTGTTCTAACTTGAGCCACTTCCAATGGATGTGTGGCTACAAACCTGGCGCAAGGGAGAGGTAATTACTGTCTGGTATCTGCTACAGTTACACACAGTCTTCTTTGCCGTGTTCATATCAGCAGTTCATTGTCATGTGCAAAGCAACTACTTGTAACCTGCACTAGTTATGGGATGCGAGTGTGTGTGTGGGGGATGCTCCACTTAAAAGAGGTGCAAGTTGCACTAGTGCAAGTGTAAGTCTGTATGTGGACATTCACTTTAGTTTGAGCTTAATGCAAGTCTTAACACAACTGTCACAAGCAGATCCTCTAACCAAGTCACTAATTATGACAACCATGATTGGACTGGACCTAACCACAAGTTACATCATCCAAAAATAGCCCCTCATGGTGAAAAGGCAGATCGGCGGGCCTACGAGGACAGATCATGTTTGAAAAAGGTATCTTATTCAGACAACCTACACGCTCAGATTTAATTTTTTCTTCAGAGCGCAGAGCTGCCTCAGGGCACAAACGGTAACAATAACCAAGTTTTAATTACTCCATTGTGAATTGTATCCAGATACTTGATTTTCGATCCTATGCATGTTCAACTACCATACTAAACATTACACCCCGGGTAACAGGTACAGTCCGAAACTAGAGTTAGAAACCTTTTTAACTATGTATACCTTTCATTATGATAAACAAGAATAATGTTGTGTTGAAACGAGCCCACGACTGCAATGCAAACGGTATGCTTCTATGGATGATCATTAGTTTAGTATCAAAAAAGGACACTAGGTGTGCGAAATACGTTAAACCTGTTCCAAAAATGGACAGGCCTTGTTGTCGTCCTCACAGACACCTATTTGTAAAACTTCATGGAAATCCGTCCAGGAACTCCGATGATACAGAGGCAAACGTAACAATAGTACTCCCATTATGAGGCACATTGGTAGACGGATTGTCCCTAAGAAGTAGTCATCTGTTGCCATGTTCATAGGAAGGCAATGGTCATATTTCACAAATATCCTGTAAGAGGTTTAGGAGATACAGCTGAGGATACAAAAATTGCCGCCAGGTGGCACCATGGTAGTCACAACAAATCTCAAAATCAATGTCTGTCGTGCTATTTTCAGTAGAAAACATCACTTTTAACCCTCTTACTGCCGTGGTCGCAATTCTGCGACAACAACTTTATCCCTTACCAGTGCCGTAGTCGCATATTTGCAACCATGTGACCCAGAAAACAGCCTCATGATACCCTTCAGATTTTAGCCAATTGGCGTCGGTTTTGAAGGCACACCCACAAGAAAATGTGGCTAAGCCAATCAAATTTCGTTTTACAAAGCATTCAGTGAAAAATTTGGCTTCCAACGATGTCAAAGCACACGTGATTCGCGAGTCAAAATCCACGCTTATTGAGATAGTAAACATGACGAACGAGTTTGACTATAGTTATTCAGATGCGGTTTATACGATTTTTACGAACGATTTTGATAGAGACAAGGAGTATGAAGGTTTTACTTTAGAAGATTTATGAGGGACGCTGACTTGGATGCCGTTGTTGAGAACGGTGGCGACGTTTTACCCGAGGAATGGGTGGCTGACCCAAGTAACTTACCTGTTCGATCGCAGTGTCTGGAGTTCACTGAAGTTCCAGGGATTCGCGTGATTTTAGTGGATACTAAACCTCAAACTTTTCTTCAATAAGGATTTTATGAGGATGATTTGCACCCAGACGAACATTTCCGCGGATCAATAGTCGCGAAAAACCAGCCGTTATCATGACACTCGCGTTTGCAAGGCTGGGCTCCCGTGTCACCGGACGATATCTATGGGACTTGTGAAAACCATTTGTACATTACCATTAGAACACTTCCACGATATTTCAAACGATTTTTTCTTATTAGTTATGTCACAAAATAAGTTTCTGTTGATCAATGGTTTGTTACATTTTGTAAACAATGTTGAGTAATAAGGACTGAACTGAACACCTGGGATAAAAAAGGACTGAACTTGTTAGTTGTGTCTAAATCAGTTACTTTATTAAAATAACTCGTTTATTCTTATACTCTAACTTCTTGTTAATTTTGTAAACATGTATATACGTTCATAAATGAATTTGTTGATTCAGTTTTTCAAATAATAAACATGTAAAGTATGAGTTCAATGATTTTCTTCAATTAGACCTTGATTTTATCAATATCGTTTATTGGTGTTAAAACCTAGAAAAAAACTGTTAGTTCTTGTCCAGGTCCACAGATACTTTCTGAAACGTAAGAAAAACAAGTTAAGACCTTGTAAAATAGTTAATGAAGCATATAAATTGATTTTTGTCACCAAAATACACGCATGTTTAGATTTCTATCCAAGGGTCTTTTGATTCCAAGGCCCCTACTCTGAAAAAACAAATGAGTTTTATATAACTGAAATATTCAACAAGATAAATCTATGCTCTACTCACAGTATCAATGGTAATTTGAAAAATAATGATCATCAATTGAAAAATGACTAATTAAAAGCACAAGTTAGTAGTTCATAACATGGCCACTAGAAGGTGCTTTATAATGCCTGGCACCGGAGGTTATGTGGGTCACCATGGGCTCTGGCAGCAAGAGGGTTAATGACCCTATAAGCAGTTTGATGGAGACAGAGACAGACACCAAAAACAGCCTTGGTTATAACAACAGTAGCCACTAAGTGATGCAAAATATGCCTAATACCTCCATAAATAGAAAGGAATTGTTTTCTAGAAACCCATTTGCCAAATTTTAGAACGCAAAAATGTATCATATTCATTACACCATATCTTAAATGTCAATTGTCATATAGTGTTTGATTTTACATTATTTCTGTTTCTGTTGACAAAGGACGTTAATACATCCGAAAATTTCAGTTGATCCATTCTTGTTGTTTTATTTACCTATTTATATTCTACATTTCGTGAAATAACAGTATCCTTGGGAGGATCTGGATCGTCTTATTTAGTTTCAGATTTATTTTCTACCAAACTTTAGGAAATTCTGTCAAGGAACTCTGAAGACACAGAGGTAAATGCAAAATAATCATATTGCCAAATAAGGAAGTACCGTGGCAGTTAGATCTGCCTGGTGCATAAGCCAATCTTCAAAAGAAGATCCTTTGACGCCGAAACATAAGACTTGTAAATAATAAAAACTGACACTAGGTAGCGCAGTCCGTCCAAAAACGGGAATATGCACATCATCTGCTTAATAATAGAAACCTATTTGTTAAATTTCACCTGCCATCAGCTTGATAGAGATCTATCTGCAAAATCTCATCAAGAACCTGCAAGAGGTTTAGGAGATACAGTACCAGACAGTAGTCCGGACCTCAGGCGCCCAGACGGACGCATGCCCACACAGAGATGGCAGCAATAAGCACCCAAATACGTATGTCACTGTGGGTGCATAAAAAATTTATAACTGGAAAATCTTTCCAACTAAGACACAGCATTAGAGGCTAACTAAAGGTTTTAAAATACAACCCATGTTTCTTAAATTATGGACAATATACATGGGAAAATGCAACATAGTACAATGCCAAATCAGACAATGTTTATTTCTCAAAGGTTGACATTGAGGCATGTTTATATCAGCAACAAGTCTAAACTAAAGAGTCATCACATTGATAACTGTGATTTCCCCTCATCACTTTGATAGCTGTGGTTTCCGCCTTCTGCTGAAACACAACAACAATGTGAACTGTGTGGAGTCCGACAAGCTCAGGGTAAGACTAACCCAATCAAGCCTGCGCCAGATTCAACACAGGAAGTTGAAATAAAGATGGATGATATCCCATCAAAGATATGTTTAGAGAAGACTTGAAATTGAGAAGCCTTCACTGTGCCATGAAAGATTGAAAAACTTGGTCAATTGTTAGGTCTTCAGATTATTACAATCTAGGTTAGGTAATCACAAGTGTTCTGCTAAAACATCAAATACACTAGCTGGAAATTACGACTGTTTGCAATCACAGTTTTTAAATGTATTACGTATTACATTTGCAGTAGCTTCCTGCTTCCTGTAATTTCTCTTGCTTCAATATTAGTCTCTTTTGGAGAACTTGTAAAACACCGCAACAAAACATTACAAAATAATATCATAGTAACCATTGTGATAAGTATTGCAATGTACAGTCAACCCTAGACAACAGAGGTGCAGTGTTTACAACCTCAAATCCAAAAAATGTGCAAAGCTGCCCTAAGACTGTTAGTTGGCCCTCAGTACATTAAAATAAAATATCCAAATCCATAAAATGTAGCTATTTAAAGGAGGTCCTAGACAGGGCTAAACGTCCGATGGTCTGACCAGTCCTGGTAGGAATTCTGGGGTTCCTATTCATTGAAGACTAGCATGTTAAATGGTTGTACTGCAGGTACTTCATGGTACCTCTGAAGAAGCAAAGCAAAATAATTTTATCAACTGCATAAGCACCCATAGACTCAAATGATTACTATGCCTTAATCAAGAGCTGCATTTAATGCCTGACTTTGGCAGATAATGATTTCTAACAATTTTGTTTCACCTATTAATTTTTGGAGCACTTAACGACCGAGGAGTAGATCTTAAACTGTCATTCAAAAATGACCGCATAGAATTTTATCAACAAGTCCATGAATTCAGCCAAATATCTACAAAACTTATAACATTCAACTCAGTAAAAATACAAATTTTCTCAAAGTAAAAAGTCTGTGGAATTTGATTTTTGACTTTATACCAATCTGCCATCTATTGGGTCATGTAACCATGTATTTTCAGCAAACGAGAAACGTAAATTCATAGAAATACAACGGTATCAATAACACGGCCAAATTTCGTTTCATAGAAATGCTCAAGATAAAATCTCAAAAAAAACACTGTCATTGATTTCCTAATTATTTTGTTTGGCCGAAGGAGGGTGGAAGGGAGGGAGGGAGGGAGGG
>NMRA01000013.1:1907075-1948431 GCA_002633005.1 Phoronis australis | reverse complement strand
GAGGGAGAGAGGGAAGGAGGGATGGAGAGAGATTCAAAACAAAGCTTAGAATGAGTGCTTCTGGCGCTGTACCAGATTTTGAGATTTACAGGGTAAGAATGCTAAATGTGTATTGAACTAGCCGAAATGTGTATTGAACTAGCCGACATTTGGATATTTAATATTTTCTGTAAAATATCATTGTCACACAACAGATTTCTTTTTAAACTAACTTGTATTTTTGTCCATGATTATTACAAATCAGCAAAAAAGTTAGGAACATATCAAATTTACACAATACTGAGAAGGCATCTCCAAATGATTGAATCCTTACAAGAACTGATGAATTTCATTTCGCGATATTACTTGGTTTCAATTATATTTTCTGGTTTATTGATTTTCTTATGTAACCATTTTTTCTGGATTTTGATTAACTCTTACTTTAGCATTTTTGCTTCTACACAAAAAATTATATTGTTGAATGTCTTTTTTTAATTGTTCATTTTGAACCCAATGTGTTTTCGATGAGAGAAAAATTGCCGTATCACTAATTTGGTTTCAAACAACAACACATCATGGGAAATTTGACCTTCTCAAAAGCGCGTCACTCCAAGATCACGATTACACCACTAGATGTCACTACATAGTAACTGTGTCGTTGCCGGTATTAAAATAGAAAGTTAGCAGTCTAAAATTTACATAATTCCGCTTTCGCGCAATAAATTCATAATAACTGGCAACAGTGAACTTGAAGTGTCTTCACTTTAGAAAACACTGGGGCAGAATGACAAAGTTTTATTTCATCAAAAACACAGGAAGAAAATTTTACTTTGAACATAGCTAGAATACAGTCTGAAGTACACGACTTGTGTGTAGCGAAAATGTCAGAATATACATTACGTAAAATGAGCAATTGAAAAACGAAATTAAATTTCTTAAAGATACCTGGTCACAATCTAGTTTGAAGTTTGCATTAATTTTCTGGCGTGACGCATTGCTACATATGACTTTAGTCCGCAACTCTCAGTTTGAGACCTGTATGTACTACGCACTGTATCAGTGACCAAGAGGTCATGGACATTTGCCAACAGTTTAAAGTGCTTGGAACACTCACTTTTGAGCTAAAAATTATTATATCAGGGCAAAGTCTAGCCACAACACTTGATAAATAATCCTGCAGTAGGAGAGAATGGCTGGCGACCAATGCAGGTATACAGTTTGATGAATGAGTCTTCTGATATTTCGCATAAAAGTAAAAACGGGTCATTTTCCAGTTTTCAAACGTTGACTGCAAGTTTATAAATAATGAAAAAATACCAAGACTTTAATTAACTCCAAAATACTGAAACTAAAGATATTGCCTCCAGGTATGAGCTAGTCACCAGATGTCAAAATGCAACAGGCAAATTAATGCATTCATTGGTCAATAATCTAATGAAGATATTCTTAACAGGAGGTATCAAAATCACAATTAAAATTTAGGTAACTGAATGTACAGCACAGATCTTGTTCATTTGCCCAGGCAAAATATTTTTTTGAAATATTTTGTGGCACATGAGATGAAATTTCTTTCCTTAGTCTAAATTCACTTTTCAACAAACAAACCCTCGGCCAGCGATTCCGTCAATAGAACGGGACAAAATACGAGGTTAATTTTGGGTTGAAATTTGCAAAAATTATGAGTAAAGTGGATTAAGGACCACAATTATAATATCGTCAGTTGTTCAACGATAAGAGTTAACGGGACAATAAACAGTTATCACACATTTGTAATTCGAATATATCTGGATTTTTCCAGTCGATTAGCAGATCCAAAGCCACGCAATAAGCAAGTGACCGATTCTACGTTTCGCGCAGGATCTCCTGGTTTCAATTTGAAATGTTAAATTTCGACCAGGGAAATTTTAAGCAGAAGCAAGAGTAAGTGCACATTCAGTGGGGTGCTAAGGTTACAAACAACTGTTAATGGGCGGGAACAGAAAAGATGACAGGGCAGAAAGTCAGGAAAAAAAGGCAAGAACCGTGATACAACAACCTGTGGAATAAGAATCGAGTTTCCGCACAAATGCAAATCTTTTGCGTACCATACAGGTGTATGACACAGCATCTACAAGGAGATACTGAAATTTCGCTTTGCAAATTATAAGAGTACAACATCAGGCATTCATATCGAAAGATAAGGTATCATCACACCTCAGCACAGATACCTGGCTTGATTATCAAGCAGGTGATGTACGGAACAAAATGACCACCTGAGCCAATGTTACATTTTGGAGGCACTAGGTAGTAGCAGGACAGGGCACTAGTAATCAAAGCATTACATATTATAACTGGCTCTATCTACAAAATGGATAAATAAGTTCCTGTTGTTAGCACCACTTACTTAGATTAAATCACTGAAATTGGTCACTTACTAAGGGTCGCTGAAATTGGTCACTTACTAAGGGTCACTGAAATTGGTCACTTACTAAGGGTCACTGAAATTGGTCACTTATTAAGGGTCGCTGAAATTGGTCACTTATTAAGGGTCACTGAAATTGGTCACTTATTAAGGGTCACTGAATTTTATGTTGAATGGTTATCATTTAGAGTCATCAAATTTACAATTTTTCAAACATATGCAGGTACAAGATAATATAATTCAATTTCTTAAATACACTATTGAGGGATGAGAGATTGCCGTGTATTTTGCAGCTCATACTTTCCATGTGGACAATACCAATTTTCCATGATCTATCACTAATCTGTGAGGAGCACCAGGACCTGCGATCATATAATCCTTCTACTCCAGTTCAAACTTGAAATTACTTTTGGCATTTTCCATTCTACACTTGTGAAAACTCAAGAAAATTTTCTATTTTTCTCAGCCCAAGTACATAATGGTTTATGTGGATAACTACGTAATCTTAGTTTGCACTTAATGACACCTTCTTTAAGGCTAAAAGTTTGAATTTTTGAGTTTATACAAGAAATCTGGATTTTTAGCTCATACCTAGGAATTATCACTTGGACTAGCAACTCATTTATAAACCAAATTGTATTGGAGCGCAGAATATTAGACATTTATTTTGAGTTTGGACAAAAGTAGAACGGAAAATTCCAAAAACAATTTAAGTTCTATTTGGAGAAGAGAGATTAGAGCCGTGGCCGAGTTTTCAAGGACAGTGGTGGAAAGTGTAGTGTTCCCTGTACAACACAAACAGTTCACTAAGTTATGCTAATTTAATAATAATTTTTATTGTTGCGTGGGACCTTATTGACAAGTATGCGTATTTAGGCAAATATCTAGAAAACTAGAAATTATCTTTCCAAAAGTATTTATTTTCGGATGTTAACTTGCGCTGTTAACTTCGATTCATGACCAAAGTTACGTGTTCGGCAACACCGTGGCTTTGGAGGCATGGGAAAGGATTTTGAGGCTACTGCCTGCGTAGGAATTTCTTTCCTCACCAACTTTCCACACAGTAGGTTTTGCAATATCAATCCAAATCCCGGTCATTAATTCTAATAAAACACACTTCTTTAACTATGTTAATAAGGTCTGAACATGATGTGTTCATCACTTATTTCATTCCCTTGAATACGCATATCACATGCTGTTGAAAATACTATATAAAGCCTGACCAGGATGAGCATAGTGTCATTCAGAGTCATACACTCAAGAGTGCTTCACCAATGATGGGGTAATAAAAGTACTCTTACATTGGAATAAGATAAAGTAATCTAATTACTGTTAATTGGATTGTGTTGGCACCCCCTGTGCCTCATTTTGTTAAATTCAAGTACAGACAGTTGGATTCTTGGTTACTCAGATAACTTTTCACACCTCTCAACTACAAGTATGTATAGGTTGGTGAATATTTGACATCCAGTTGATAGATATCAGCAAAAAAAGTTGAAACCAATACTGGACTCACATTTCAACTGAGCGATGCTGCATCCTCATCGTGAGGACTTTCAATAGCTCAACTGCACGACATTCATTTGACAACAGTGTTGTACGCATTTTGGATCGTGACAAAAATTGGTGCAGGAAATCTATCTACGGTGGAACTGTTGAATACCCCTCTTTGAATAGCCAAGGCGGATTAGCACTCCAGGACATGGGATAGTGCTAACCCTATGTTTCATTTCCCACTGATTACATCATCAGCCAAACAACACCACGGCAGTAGCTAGTTAAAGTCCTGGTGATGAGGACGCAATGTCGCTCAGTTGAAATGTAAGTCCAGTATTAGTTTCAATTTTTTTCCTGATACAAATCTGTATATTCAGTCTATTTGGCAAACACCAATCATTAGGAAAATAATAAGTTACATTTTGTGAAAAATGACAGAAGAATTACGGTACTGAACCAACTATCTAACCTGTATGTAATATGTACATAAGGCACAATTACAACCCTTTCAGTCAAAGATCAGCTTAAGACTTGGCTACAAACCATTACAAAATTGGCCTAATCTTATAGCATATTTCTGCTAAGAAATGATTTCTAGACTCAGAACTGCCACAACGTTATTGTTTCACATCAGGTTCATTAGGGTCGCTGGTCGCGGCAGCTTAGTTTCAATCCCCATCATGAGCTGAAGTTCACAAGAATGCAAGACATTTAACATTCAATTTCAATTCAAATGATGTTTTTGAAAGAGAAAACATAAGTAAAGAAAGTTGATTTTTGACACCAGAATACAGTTAATGGTGATGCTAACAGCATGAGTGTTGTTGCAACTAACTACGGCAATTGCCACTGGCAGCAATTATATAAATATCTTCCCTGACCCGAATCCATAACCGTCACACCTGATCAAAACAGATCCACAAGCTCAGATCACATTCTTGACTACAGAAACGGGATCAACACACAGGTGAACTAAAAAGGTAACAACTGAGGCCAGGTAAATGTCTGGACACAACTTGCACACAACTCAGAACTTTAGCCCTACCCACACAACTATTTCTGAAAATAATTAAATCTAACTTGAGCAAAAATGCAACGCCTCTGAAAATATACATATAGTTGCTAATCACTGAGATACCTCCTTAGTCATTTCTAGACAGTGATGCGCTTAAAAGTATATTGTAAACATTCTTCAATTAAGGACACAACAGGGTGGACATGTAAAATTCTAATTAGTCAAATTTTTCAGCAAAAATAACTTATCAGAAAAAAATCCTTGCTTTTTGCATGGTTTGTATTGTGTAGCTAATTAAATTCTGAGCACTTACAACAATGTGGTAAGCCTTTGAAAAATAGAAATATGGCAATTTTTGCAATAATTTTTACTGAATGTTAAGTATTTTTACTGTAAATATTTATTCGGCAATTTCAAGGTAGGAACAATTTCAAGGTAGGAACAATTTCTGTCTCAGAAATGGATGATTGGATTCTCATGAAAAAACTCAAAATTTGTGTGAATAGAAATTAAATCATAATTTATAAAGCTAACAGCCTTTTTGAGATTTCACCTACATTACTTCTCAAATGAACTTCGCTCAAGACATTGTTATTGTTGAGTGTACCTTTCTTTTTTGCTAAATTTTACTAACACAACATGTTCAATAGCCTCAATTAATGACAGATTGGCATTCAAAGTCAAAAATCAAATTCTACAGGCTTTCTACTTTCAGAAAAAATAAAACTTTTACAATGGTAAATTGCATTGTAAATTCATATTTGAATAAATACTCTGACTTTGTTGATAAGGTACTGCATTTCAGCCAGGGCAGAAAGAATCTGCGCGTGACACAATGGTACGCAGTGATCACCACAAGTGAAAATCCAAACAGGCAAGAAGTACAGTGCGAATGCCAAATACATGCTGCCCACCCTCTACTTTTGACAACTTTCAATTAAGCGGCAATAGGTGCCCACGGCTCAGATTAGCGTCAACCAGGACCTGCCGATATGAAGTCAATGTGTTCGGATAAGTTTGATGCTGTTGTGCGTGATCTAGCCATTGTTATATATCAGGTGTATGTAGCAAGAGGCCATTAGTCTTTGGTTGTTTAGAGGAGCTGTTAGAGTACTTTTGGCATACTGCGAACATTTGCCTAAGCGTTTCACTTTCTAGTCCAACCAGGTATTCAGCAATGTGTGTAGTGCTCGACACTAAGCTAGACGCCAAGTCATATCTGGGCGACTTGGAGAAAATCCCAGGTCACCAAAGGAAACCTGAGGTCGCCAAAATGAAGGTCAAAATCGTTGACTGGAGGTGCGTGTTCCACAAGTCTTCCCAGATTTTTGTCAAAATTACGACTTTCATCTGTTTACTTCCTGTTGGAATTTAAGCGCATGTTTGATGTGTGCTGACTGCTGTGGTGGTAAATGCACTGGTCTCATGAAATTAATGGAACAATTGTGAACCAAAGGTATCAAATCTGGGAAAAGTAGTAGTAATTTAAAGTTTGAAAGTCAACAGAAACTTTGAAATGACTTTCGGGGAAATTGTTGTCTGATTTTGATACTCGTAGCAGCGACTTGGTAAAATACAACCTAAGGTCGCCAAATCAAGCACTGGCGTGTATTTATCAAGGTCACCATAATTAGTATTCTGGAATGCTCTAGACTGAAGTCTTTTCTCAGGCTAGACAGTTCTCCCGTCTGTGCTGCCTCCTCTTGGCATGGCAGGCACTCGCAGACGGGTGACCTTGTCAAAGCCCTCTTTATGTTTCAGTCTGATCTCGAGCAGAGTATTTGTTCATGCTAGAAAGATCAAGAAATCAGCAGCATCCCTCTTAACTCAAAATGTGCTTATAGCAAGCTGACTTTCATAACGCTAAATCGTCGTGAGAGACCGTCCGGAGTTGGTACATGGTGCAACTCGGGACAGTCTGGGGTCAACAGAAAACCATAATTCAACTGTGAGTCTACACCAATGTGACAAACGAGAGTAGTTCTACTTGCTACGTCAGCTGCAGGTATGCTTATCTCTTTTATGACACCCAATGTGCGATTGGGCAAAGCGTTTTCAAAATAATGTGGATAAATCAGCGGAGTGTGAGACCCCTGAGGTCCCTGTCAAGTCCTCAAGACAATTCTACGTTATGTTGGTTCAGTCACGGTGAATTTTTTCTGTCGTACAAGTTGCATATTAGAATTGTGTCACCACCTAATCCCATGCAGCGTATGCTATTCCAGAAGACTTACTACTAACCAGGCACACAACATTAGTTACACATCAGCACTACACATGGTTGGATATATCCATGGTTGACTGTGTCCTCCACTTACCCTTGTGCTCCATTTTCATGATGCGCACTTCAGGCCCACCTATATTGTTATAAACGACCACCGCAGAGGCACCTCTCAACTTGGCGGCGTTATGTATCTTGTCATGAAACTTGCACCCTCCTCTCTGCATAAGAGCAATCCACTTTGTGTTTGGAGGTATATGGTTAACGGGTTTACTACACCCCAGCGAGCTGTTCGATTCATCCCTGACGTGAACAACCAATCCAGACGCACCCACTGTTAAACTATTCTGAGCGAACACGCCTTTAATTTCTCGCGATGTTTGCGTATCCAATAAGGTGACATGAAGTACAGCAGTTACGTCTTTGTCATTTTTTTGTCTCTGCTCGTCTTCCGAAGTCAAACTATCTGCGCACACTGTCACTCGCAACAAAACAAATATCAGGGTCAAAACGAATAGAAAGTACGGCCATGTTGTGACTAGCGACCTCATTCTGTCGACTAATGTTGTGTGAATTTTTGAAAGTAAACTTCCAAAATGCACAAAATGGCACACATGTGGCAGTCTAGTAATCCGTTTGGTGTCAAATCAAATGCGAACCAGTGCAGAAACTATTGCTGTAAATGATATTTTCAATGAAAACGTATCTGGAAAGCACGCACTCCCGACCTCCATGTTGTTTAGCTGTACCTTGTTTTGGTTCTACGTCACTGGTCACGTGATGTGTTTTATCTGCTGCTAGCAAAGACCAAACCGCCTTCACTACAAGCACGCGTTTTTTACCAAGGGATCCCCTTTGCTCTGGATTCTGTTTGACTTCCCTATAATTTGCAGGAGTCGGGTAGACGTGGGTCAAGAGGAACGGGACAATCTAGAAAAGAAAGATACAGCGAAACATGTAGAAGAGTCACATTTTTAAAAGAGAGCATTAGTGAGCTACCGACTACGTCACGGCGCTGCGTCTTTGAGGCCTCTGGCCAGGGCATTTTTGGTCGCGGGCCTCGAATGTTTTCCAGGGCAGATCCACTTTACTAGCAAGCTCTTAATCATACGTACTTCTAAGCAGTTCGAGAAAACTTGATTTGCACAGATTTTCAGAGCAAATTTATTCAGAATTTTTAATAAAAAAAACAATTTTTTGAATAATACAAAATTGTTCCTCAAGGGTCCCCTTCCGGCATGAAAAGGGGTAATGGATTCATCTGGCACTCTCTTTTTGTGTTTTGTATTTCACTCGACACGTGACGGAGGGGGGGGGGGGTGGCACTGGTGATATATCATCACTTCTCTCTGTTTCAGTCCTGTGTAACTTACTGAGATATAGTATGTCCTTTCATATTTAGAGACCACAAGTGATGGAGAGGGTTCGTTGTGTCATGCTGTCTTTTATCACATCTTTTATTCGTAAGAAGAGACGTCGCTCACGGAGCAGTCATAATGTTTTGGCGAAACCGTGCACTAAGAACCTTTTACGTTAAGGACGGAAATCGACTGGGATTAACGAAACGCCAGCTCGTGCTATCGATAAAAAACAAGTTTTGATAAAGGACACTTGCCGTTATGAAACTAATGTCAAATTCTTCCTCAGTCAACAAAGGTGTGATTCGTGGGCTCGGAAAGAACTGGTAGAAAGTTATTTCTTCGGATGAAGTAAGTATCAGTTCTTCTAACACTGTTTCTGTTGACAAAGGACTTTATTACATCCGAAATTTTCAGTTGATCCATTCTTGTTGTTTTATTTACCTATTTATATTCTAACAATGAGTAACTATCAAGATAAGACCAATTTATAGCGGCACGTGACCTCAATAAAAACTTGTTTTTGCCCGGGTTTATGTGATATCGCTTTAACTGTCACTGTTTACCATTTTTAATGAAATGACCTTTAATATTAATGCGCCCCTTTTCCGAACTCAACAGGAGATTGTGAAAATTCACGGCGGGGCAACGAGACCGGTAGCTCGAAGACAGTCATGTGAAAATTGTGGTGACCGGGGGGGGGACGTATCTACCGGGGAATGTCAAATTATGGTGTCGCCCCATTTTTGTGTTTTGTAGCTCGGGGGCACAATCTGGCACAGATTCGCCAGGACAACGGCGCATTTTCAAATTGTACCCTCAGAAAAGGACTCTAAAATGACCTTTCCTCAAACTCGACCCTGATAAAGTGAATCTTGTCCTCGTTTTCACTCTCCAAATAGACGAAATGATAATTAAGTTTTAAGTTTCAGTGTGTTTGTTCCCTCTACCGAGTCCCGAGCGCGCGAAGTGATACTATTTTCCGCAGAGTCGCCTTGTGTTTCTCCATATTATTCACAACCTGCGGTAGGAGTTCCTTACGTTTCTTTCATACCCGCTAAAGAGTGATTTTGCCATTACAACTTTGTGGCTTCCTAATTAAACGAATTTCCTGAAAAATATCCACTTAAAGGTCAAAATCATACCCTAAAGTAAAACGCGTGACGTACGTATAACGTGTGCAGTTTTCAAATTACCCATGAACCAAGAGTGAATGCCTCTCCGGGGTTTGCCTCCCGGGGGACGACGCACCCCCCCCCCCTCTAGTAACATCCGTCTCTCTGGGTGGCTGTTGTATATTTACCCCTGTTGATGACAAGGAAGAGATCCTCTGTGTCATGTAACTAAATACATGTCACTGATATAAGTGTGTATTGTTCCGTGTTGGCAAGGATTAGTTGTCATTACAACAATGGCAGGAAAACGCGTAGCCATAATTAATTGCCTATCTCCGAATTAATGGATATTTTTCAAACACAATTTTGCACAAATATTTGTCATATAGCGACTATGCTCCACTTACATGAGCAGTAGGCTTCTTCTCGTCCTTTACTAAGTGCGCGGCTTGGAATTTAATTTTTGGAGGAGTTCTTATTCAAAATTATTAATATCAAATTGGATGTCCTGGTCAACATCTTACAACATTTTGATACTGCTGAGCAAAGTAATTGGATGTCCTGGTCAACATCTTACAACATTTTGATACAGCTGAGCAAAGTAATTGGATGTCCTGGTCAACATCTTACAACATTTTGATACGGCTGAGCAAAGTAATTGGTTGAGAAAGTTTCGTGCCCATGGATCCCAAAGGACCGGAACATGTGCGGGTGAAATTTGGGGGTAATGCCCGACTTTAAATGTGGCTCTTTTCCTGAGTTCACAAATTTTAATGACATTCATCGTTCCTTTATCTCTTCAAACTCGGTAGCAGAGAAAAAATATTGTTTTCCTAGTTGGTGCCCTCAGGCAACATCTTCAACATCTATTGCGCCCGTGGAGTGTGCACGTAGAATGCGTGAACTAATTACGTCCTCGTGCACCGTCATTGCAAAACGCGTGGGCCTGAATCCGGATGCGAGGTGCAACTTCACAGGACAAAGTACTCACATGTTGGCTTGTAGTAAAATGGTTGTTGAATAGCAGTTCATCGGATTGGCTCTTTGTGAGAGTTTACCTAAAACGCTGTGAAAAAGGAAATGTCGAGAAAGGATAGGGTGCTCTTTATTTTTCTGCAGCGATTCACTACTCAGTGGCGGATCCAAAAGTTTTAAACAAGAGACAACTTCTCAATTGATGGAAGGGGTGCTCGCGGAGTATCCAACAACCTCCCCCCCCCCCTCATACGAGTCCTTGTTTAAACCGACTTGTATATCACGCATTTGATACAATAATCCCAAGTCATCTCTACTTACGTTATATAACGATATCTACACTTGAAATACAATATACCAAAATAATAGTAGATCGTTTATTAAGTGAATGATTATGTACATTTTGTAATTAAAAATGGAATTGTAAAGTTTCATTTCGCCCTGTATAGCTAGCTAATAACGAAAATCAATTTAGCCTTTACTCTCATAAAACTATTGCCATAATGTTCCTTACCGTGGTGCCGGGAATTCCATTTCCGTTACACCTCAAGTCACACTACGTGTACATGGGCCCTTTTCACAATTTTAGAGTTGGCAAAACACAAAAAAACTCAGAGGCATTTTCATTAGACACTGATGCTCACGCTTTATGTGAGACCTGAGTTCAATTTTCGATTTAGCCACATACAAGTACAGTACGAAACGGGGTCAGCAGCAACTTGGAAGTATTTAAACTTCATGTTAGACAAGCCGAAGAATTCCTAGGATTTGCGCCCATTGACGACCAAATCACCTCAACTTCACGACAAATGTAGAAAAAATGAAAGGGCCCATTCGCCACAAGTGAGTGCATGTGCCATATTTCCGATTTCACAGACACCTGAGTGGCCTCAAATAGTAAATAGGCCTGACTCCCGTTCAGTAACGCCAGGACATCGCTAAAAAGCAAGACTTCGCGAGATTACGTGAGATATTGAACGAGTTTGGTTAGATTTTAGCTTTAGGTCCTAGCGTAGGTCATAGCGTTACTGAACGCAGGCCTAGTTTGTAATCTATCCAGACAGGGGGAAGTAATATTGACATCTTAGTGACTCACGATTACAATTTGTTCTCATGTCAGACTCGACCACCATTGAATCACAAATTTAGTATTACCGTTTCAAAAGTTACCCTAAGTGGTTTTTAATTACGGAAATGTCATTTCGTGTAGGCCCTATGGTCTGCCTGTCTGCTGAGATAAATTCGAGATTTCTTCTGTTACCACGTGGCTGTTATTTTAGAAAATAACTTGAAACTTGTTGCGCACAAAATTTTAGCAGTGATCGGCTGCACCAGTTGTCACATTCAAGTTTTTAATAGCATCTTCATAGCGCCGTTCTTCAAGTGGTGAAGTGACAGCCTCTCAGTCTGACGTGACTGCACCTACTCGATATGATGAGGCCTTCAGCAGTAAAAATGCCTCGAGACCCGTCAGAGTAATTACATACTGTGTTACAATTGGGTGTTTTCATCCTCTCGAACTGATGCCACCCGTCTGTAATCAACTTCCAGCGATCTTAACGGCCACATTTGAAGGAACTAAAACGAATAAAAATGCCAACAGTAATAATTCAACCTCAGCCCCGTTCTAACGCCGTTGAACGCTCACTTGCAATTATATGGGGTGACAAAAGGTTCGGTCTCATGCGTGTGGCCATTGGACTATCTCCTAGTCAGAAAGTACCAATCCATTGTGTTGGCTTATGCGGCTTACAATTCGACCACTGCTCTGTTAACGTTTTATTTTAGTCAACGACTGACCTATGCAACATTGGTCCCAAAATACAACTCGGCGAAGCAGTCGCATGTAGTGTTGAGCTGGTCGTTTTTAGGCTACTTCATTTTATTCATGTGGGAGCGAGAGGTGAATGGTCTAAATCACCGGTCTGGTGTTTTTACCAGTTACCATAGTGACGTTTTTACTATTACATGAAGTCAAGAAGAGACGTACCGCTCCAGTGAGTCTATTTCGACTACAGCGCCTCCTTGTGGTGCAAATTAACATGACAGTCGCAGGTAACAACAACACAGTAACAACTAAGATCGCCACAAGTATGAGAATGGAGTACTTCGAGATGCAACGAGGTATGTAAATGCCAGCTCCCACGCTTATGTTCAAGTGGTCGTCATTTTCACATCTGAAATGTTAAAATATAATATTTTACCACCAGTGATCCTCGTCATGAACTTTTGGTCAGACGGAACAAGCGGCGCATCTTTAATTAGCGTGAGTGACTGAGCAGAACAGCGTTTGACGGGGTCACGATCGTACATTGGGGTGCTTAAGTTTGTGATGGTTACAGGAATGTACAGGCTTATCGGTAGTGAACAAATGAAATGTCCCTTGCTTTGGGGTTACTTATAGTTAGGCCGACAAAAGCAACTACCAGTGTGCCTTCAAGAGATTGAAATTTTGCTACCTGCAAAATGGCACCGACTTGTCGTTGAGGACACAAATGCCGTCTTTGCCGCACCACCCGTACTTAATAAACTCGTTGCATCTCGACGAACACTCGGCACGATTCCTGTCCATGGTCACGTGATACACGCACCGTTCGTGATCGCGGCACAGACGTTTTCTGCAATAAGTGACGAATGGAAAGCTTTTGTTGCCATGTAATGCTGTATCTCTTTCCACGTCGGTTTCGTTTCTGTAGGGATCGTTCGGCGCCTGTACAGCGAAAAAATGATTCGTCGATGACCTCAACTGATGAGAGATTGTACATTTTTAACTTATTAGCAAATCTTCTTGATTTTTTGAATTTGCAAGTTTTAAATCTTTCTGAAATATTCATCGGATCTGTATTATCCATTCAGCCCGAGAGCTACTCTAGTCAAATGAGGGCACTGCGAAGTATTACATAAAATTTTCGAACATTTTTACTCATTAGAGCATTTCCTAGCAGGGCTCCGTTATCTCTTCTGGCTCATGACTGGTCATGCAAATTACATCGAGTATCTCGATAACGAAGACTGGGCCTGCTAAATAGGGCACAGGTTGGCCCCTTCGTCACAATAACGGTTTTTCATTATCTAATTCCGCCCGGTAACAGCAATATGCGTATGTTGCACTGGTGTTAGTTCGCTAATGCGCAGCATTGCTGTAAAACTTACATACAGGCAGCACACTTATGATCAAAATTTTAATAATAAAAAGTTATAATAATAGTAATGATAATGATATTATTATTGTTGTTGTTGTTCTTTTTGTTGTTGTTGTTGTTGTCGTCGTCTTTGTTATTACTATTATTGTTATCATTATACTTCATACGGAAGACTTCACTGAGTAGGCCTGCACTACATGGGCGCACCCAGGCCCGGGGGGGGGGGCTCGAAGGAGCTCCCCAATTTGGCGAATCGGGCAAAAAGGTCCGCCTCAGTGAAACAAAAAAGTCCGAGTAAACGAGACAGAAGTTCACAAAATTCAAGCGAATTCGGCACGGTTGCACAAACCGTGGGCCTGAACCTAGCGGCCCCCGTTTTTTGTTTTTTTTTTTTAGTCATCGCTGATTTCTTTCAGTAAAAGGTCTGCATACCGAAAGATTCGAGCCCCCCGTATATTTTAGGCTGGGTGCGCGCATGCACAATAAAAACAAACTAAGCTTTATTTATGTATTCTCTACAACCCTTTTAAACGGGTAAGTAAGCGACTTCATCAGGGCTAGAGGCTACTAGCATCCTGGTTTCCCCGACGTCGCCGCTTTTTTGTCCTTTCATGTGGAATTCCTATAGACACCAAAGAGGACTTAACAAGGAATCTCGACTGACCTGGTTAATGCAGTCCACAGGGGCTCCTACTCACAGATGACTGAGTCATAATTGACGGTGGTTTGCAGACATTCTAAAAGACGAGTCGAGTAGTCTGTCTTTTCCAGCTTTCGTTTCAACGTAGAAAATAACAGTTATTATCTTTCTTTTAGTTTTCAAAAGATTTAGACCAAAGACCATTGTTTTTCAAGTCTATTCTCTGCATGGACATGCACTGAAATTCTGTGATGTTATTTTTGTTCCATAGAGGTCCATTTATTGCGGTAGTTCAGTTTTTGTGCAGGTCTACCATACCACAAGGCGGATTTAAGGGGCGCCGGGTACTCAGCCAGTTGGGCCACACCCACTGGCGGACACGACAATGAAAAAGCGATGCTGGTATGCTGTTGTTTTAAGGACGACATAAACATGGACTATAAAATTGCGTTTGTCCCCAAGTACATACATATTTTTGTATCTATGGTTACCCCTTCCCACTGACGACATCTTAGAATAGACCGGCCAAAGCGTGTCCTGAGGAAATTCGAGGTCGGTTTTGACTGAGTGGCATTACTATTGTTGCGTAAAATGAAGCGTTACAATTTTTTCAAGGAAAACGTAGATTTGATTGTTTGCTCAAACGGATAATTTCCCAACTTCAAATATTGGTATATTTTTGATAACATTAACTACTCGATCCTGGTCATTTAATTTATGCATATATATATAGTAGACTGAGACGTTTAAATCTACATCTTTGATCAGTGCCGAAATCTTGCCTAATCTTTGACCACTATTACGAGGCCAAGTGCACATGCGTGTCCCATATCCGAAGTAATGCCTTTCTTCAAAATAAATTTAACTCACTTTGCAAACGTTTTACACTTTGACGTATGAGCCTCCGTTTCATCCGGAGTTGTATATGACCATTCTATGTTGTCTTTTAAAAACGTTGTGATTATGCATGTATAATTTATTCCAGTAAACTTGGACGTCGGCCCTAATTGTTACGATATGGTAGAAAATGAAAGTAAGATAGCACGGGAGTAAACCTAGTTGGAAAGTGGACACTGTTCCCACCGTCTCCTTCTAAATGCATAATGAATAAATTTACGGCACATGACGCTTCAGTTTGTTTTTCTATTTACGCCACGATTCCCGCTTCCAAGAAGGTACCTGTCTAAATTGTCTTGGAGACTCTAATAGTCAAGGAGTGGAAACAATTGGCCGCGTACACGCCTCTCAAGTCCAGCTCAGTCACTCCTAAACTCCAGGTGTGGGCCAACAGACACAAATCATGTGCTAGGTACAAATCTTCAGACCCGCACCTCTAAAGCCTCAGCAAGTGTCGAGAACGAACGCACGCTGTGACTAAACTATAGCCCTGGGAGCACTGTGACTGCAACCATACTTATAGTTCGCAGCTGAAGAGGCGCAGCGCGGCCAGTGTGGTCTCCCGGATTCATTTTGTTCATGGGTAGACCCATGCCGTCTATGGAGCATTTTCGCAGGTTAATTCATGCGTCAGTGGAGTTTAGGGGTGCGGCGGGTTCAAGGCTTTGCAACGCGGGTATGGTGTCAGCTCTGTGGTCCAGATTCTAAGGTCGTTACAATAGAATTGTTTCTACCCTTTGTTTAAGCACTTTTCGATAAAAACACGTCAACACCGTTTGTACCTAATATGCCAAGCCTGACGCTAAACATTTAATTTCATTGCTGCTGTTTTATTGGAGTGTTTTGTGTATGCACATACACAGATTGTACACGCAGCTTCACTTGTTGGCCGGCACATGCGTCTGAAAACGCTACATTTAATTCCTGTGAAAGTGCACTTACCGTCTTAGATGACCTGACCAGATCAGAAACTAACAGAAATGTTAGGAAAAACTCAAAATTTAAAAGTAAAATATTCGCCATTGTGGACCTGACATCTAGTTCTCTCAAACCCGCAGTCGAATAGCTTCTCATGCCTTATACTAGATGCGCGTAAATCACTCAGCACGTGTCATTGTTGTTCAATTTTTTGAAGCTTTTCCTACGACTTGATCAGTACAGGAACTTCTTACTAAACTTTAAGCACGGCCCTCGCAACAATTTTCTGGCCCGGCCGCACCGCGACGAAAAAGGACGCTGGCGTTGGATTCCTTGGTCATGCACAGACTCTTACACATTTTGGTAAAAAGATTCTCCGTTTCGATGCACTGAGAATGACAGTATCGTAAAACTCAGGGCTAATAAAGCTTCAAAAGTTATCTGCTGGATGATTGTTGCATGACGTCAGGTGCATTGTTCAACAACAACAACGTGACGCGTGATAATGCGACGTCATTGTTGCTATATGGCGTGTAAGTTTTATGCAACTGGGCCCAGGTTTCAAGTTAATGAACCGTAGGCGTAATTTCTGTACACGAAACGGAAATTGACCAAATTGCATGACACGCTTCGGGTAAACTTGCATTGTACTCGAATAATGCTGTGTGATTGGTTAATTTTCGAGACTGAGAGCAATATTGGAATCTCAGTTCGGAGTTTAGGCCTTGGGTTTGACGTCACACGATCGCACGTCTCGTTGCCATGATGGTTGAAGAAAGCTTCGTGCGACAGTCAAATATTTAGTGGATAAGTTAGTTTTTATGTACCCCAGCCGGGGTCTCCACAACACTCCGAGTATCGCATGTACATTTGTCGGCGACTATAAATTTTAACAGACGATTGACGCAAAGACAATTTCCGAGTCCTCTTCGTTGTCCTACTTTTGACCCAAAGTTTAAATGTCTCGTCCCTAAAGCGTGAAAAATCAGCAGTACCTGAAGCAACCACTTGTTGTCACTATTTATTGCACACACTTATCCAGAGAGTACTGAGAACTAAACATTAAATTAAACAACCCCACAGTCAACAGTTCACTCTGAAGAAGCTGTCACGGTGTCCAAATGACTTTCTTCAATTCATCGCTGAATTTGCCCTTCGGTACCAAGGTCATGATTCTTATCCTAAACATTGGTTGTGACAAGTACACTTCATAACACTGGACAGCAGCAATAACGAATCCTTGTCGGTTCTTCTCAAACCTAGAAATCATTTCTAATCCTGAGAAAGGAACAACGTGAGTCCAATTTACAGTGAGTGGCCAGAGACCAATGCGTGGACTTTAACGAAAGGCTTGGGTGGATTTTCCCCTGGAACAATGTAGAACACTACCACAGTGTCAACTCACTGATGCCGGTATGCCAGTTATCAATCATTGTCCTGTCCTGGAGCACAGAGATTTTCTTTGCTCGCCCAAGTTGCAAGACCAGCAAAAGCCGCTCATTATACAAACATGTGTTTATACAGGGTAGGATTCGGGGGACCATTTTTTTTCCAGAAAAGTAAGATCATGTAAAATCAGACAAGTGAAAGTGTTTGGTGAGTATGCACAAAACATTACTAGTGTACCCTGGCTAACGCTAGCAGCACAAAACGACAACCACTGAAATGATTGGTCAGCAAGCTTAGAATGATGAATTATGGGATAGAATGCATAAATTACAGGATTGAATTTACTGTTTCCGTTTCAGATTTTTTGACACAAGCGCAAGACAATGTCTTAAGTAAACGAAACAAAAGTACAGCATTTGTTGAAGTAAACTCCATAAAACTTCCAAGGTACATGCAGAATGCAAAAGCAAGCTCATCACTATGTACAGGACAGGAATACACAGCGATGTTAAGTTCTAGTCAAAATTACCATCTTCAAACTAACATAACAAGGTGGCTAACACAATCTCAGAAGCAACAAACAAACTCTACTGTGTTTAAAAAATAACCAAGAAGAAAAGGAATGTTGACTAGCCATATTGATAACCTAAAAAGGAACTACATAACATATACTTGCAGTACACACCAAAAGTATTCAAACAAAATGACCCTGAATTCAATCCCCGTCACAGCAACTGGGCAAAAGCCGAATTCGTTGTCAAAGTAGTCTTCTGAAAATGATGGGAAATTGAAAGGCTAAGCCATTTTGTGATAAAAATTTTGCTATCCTAATAGTTACTACCATGACGGGGAAATATCCGATTGCTTCCGTCTTATACCGTATGTAGAGATTTGACAGCACACAAAAAACAGATCTCTATCCAAATTTAATGCACAATCATCACGCTTCACAAACTCATAACGAATCACAGATTAGCTCTAGTTTTGACAGAATGACATTTCCAACAAATAACGGAAATGTGCCACTTTAATAAACCACTCAGTGTGTACATGGCCTCTCCAACCACTTAACTATTAGCACCAATAGAATGTCAAAGCAAGACTGCACACAATTCTGAAGGTGTAACAAGTTTCATCACTAAACAAAGTTAGAGACATTTTCAGCCAGAAAAATTCGAGCATGCAAATTCTACCNAATGCAAAAGCAAGCTCATCACTATGTACAGGACAGGAATACACAGCGATGTTAAGTTCTAGTTAAAATTACCATCTTCAAACTAACATAACAAGGTGGCTAACACAATCTCAGAAGCAACAAACAAACTCTACTGTGTTTAAAAAATAACCAAGAAGAAAAGGAATGTTGACTAGCCATATTGATAACCTAAAAAGGAACTACATAACATATACTTGCAGTACACACCAAAAGTATTCAAACAAAATGACCCTGAATTCAATCCCCGTCACAGCAACTGGGCAAAAGCCGAATTCGTTGTCAGAGTAGTCTTCTGAAAATGATGGGAAATTGAAAGGCTAAGCCATTTTGTGATAAAAATTTTGCTATCCTAATAGTTACTACCATGACGGGGAAATATCCGATTGCTTCCGTCTTATACCGTATGTAGATATTTGACAGAACATAAAAAACAGATCTCTATCCACATTTAATGCACAATCATCACGCTTCACAAACTGATAACGAATCACAGATTAGCTCTAGTTTTGACAGAATGACATTTCCAACAAATAACGGAAATGTACCACTTTAATAAACCACTCAGTGTGTACATGGCCTCTCCAACCACTTAACTATTAGCACCAATGGAATGTCAAAGCAAGACTGCACACGATTCTGAAGGTGTAACAAGTTTCATCACTAAACAAAGTTAGAGACATTTTCAGCCAGAAAAAATCGAGCATGCAAATTCTACCGTCACGGCCCAATGACCAGCTGGTTGGGACTAAAGCCCACTGAATATATGGCAGATTACTTTAAGCACATTTAACTCACTAGCACTGGTTGCAGACAACTTCAGAAATTGGCAATTTGTAATAAAATCACACAAGCAGCAGATTTTGTTTTTTCATAGCTCTGATCAAAGCTAATAATCAGAGCTTGGAATGACCACTGACAAAGAGGAAAAATTTCCAGGTAATCTATCATTCCACAAACAGGCTTTTGTGATAGAAATATTTTTTGTGTTGTAAAATTTAACTGAAATAAACATTTTTACACAAATAAAGTCAAAAAAATGATAAAAAGAGATGGAAAAGAGGAGACTGGAAATCAAAATCAAAAAAGAGGAAATCTTCATAAAAGTGGAGTTCCAAGCCCTGAATAATTTCAAGAAATCCATCTTATCTAACAGCAATCCCATAAATGCATTTTTTGACTGTAAAAGTGATATGTTCCTTTAAGAAAGTTTAAGACAGCTTAACACTACAAAAATACAGCCAGCGAGCTTCAACCAAGGTACGCTGGAGACTGCAAGTGTTAACTTGTCTCATTTCAAAACTGGTATTATTTTCTTTTCTGACAAATGCAATTTCAAAACAAAACACAGACTCGTCATTAAAACGAAACATGTCCCAACAGAATAGTAACATTTGCTATGAACCCGTGTGGATGCATAATCTCATTTTAAGGTTATGTAGGACTTTATCAACTCGACGAGCTTGTGTGTGTTTCGCCAAATATTTACAAAACTATAGATTTTAACTCGGTAAAAATATAAGTAGAAAGCAAGAAAAATCAATTTTTTGACTTTTCAACAACATGTCAGGGCCATGTGACCACGTCTTTTAATAGAATTTAGCAAAACATAAAGGTACACTGACAACAGCACTCAATAACACGACCAAATTTAACTTCATGTAAATATTCATCATGAAATCTCAAAAACGCTCTTAGTTTCCTAAATTACCATTTTGTTTGCACTCTAGACAACTTGTGAATTTTTTCATGAAAATCAAAGAAATCCTACTTCATGATAGCCTCTCAAGCGAAAGCGGAATATTCTAAAAACAAATTCTCTTCAGCATAAAGCATTGCATCTGAAAGTTTCATGAGAATCTGAAGGGCCACTTCTGATACCCAGCATCTGGAAGTGAGTTGAATTTGGACATTTTTTAAGGTCCTGCATAACCTTAACTTAATCCTAGTGAGGAAATTGGTAATGGTCGGACATAACGTGTCCGAATTTTGAGAACCAGTTTTCTCCACTGAATAACAGGTACGAAACTGGTTATCAAAATACGGGCCCGTTATATCCGACTATTGGCGAGGAGATCTGCTCCATTCCTGATTACATAATGACTTAGTGCCACTTGTGAATTGACCTATCGCCAGGACTTTGAGTGACGGCTTAACTGACCAATCAGAATGCAGCATTCTTGATACACCTTTGTTTCCACGCTGCCATTTTACCTGACGAACAACATATTGCGGGGTAAAACTTATTGTTTGTTAGTCGACATTTCACAAGGGGCATCACAAGAATGTCAAGAAGCTTCCATGGACGAGAACTGGTCCATTAAATTGGTCTGCACATCCTGTGAGGAAGTCAGTGTGAGTTTGGATCTTCTTAGTACCTTAGTATCCCTGGGCACAGGCCGGCAAGGGGTGCGCCAACTGAAATGGAGGAGACAGAATTAATGATATATTAAGACTCTACATCAAGAAAGTCAAATTATTATTCGCTGGAAACCTCTCTGAATTGGAGCACTCCCACTTAAAAGTATGCATTTATTGGAAAACTTTTAAAAATCAAGACGGTTTAGAAGTTAATCTTTCATGTCAGTTATTAAGTTGGCTTTAGCAAGTGAACTCCTTACATTTCAATTTTAACGAGTGAGACAAAATTGACAAGTAATCAACTTGAAATATTTCAACGGTCCTTTTTAAGATCTCAAGTCGAGAAAGTATTGACATCTTGCCCATATTTCCGGCATGTATCAAGGTTTTTCGGCGGGACCCATTTTTAGAAAAGAACACCTATTAAACATGTAGAGAACTATTTAAGAGAAACCATCTGAAATATACAGGGGGACGCCACAGAACATTTTTACCACACCTGACATGTATAACTATGCAAATGCGCGAATATCTAAAATACTTAATTGTTCAACAAAACCAGTTATCATTTAGTGAGGAGTTACAATACAACTACTGGCTAACTCTTAAATGGGTTGACTGCATGTGCAAATGTGCCTGTTTAATATTTGTTTACAGTACTTTGGGTCAGAGGCTTTTAATACAAATAAACATATGACAGAAAATACTGGTAAGGCCAAAACAGCTGGTCAGTGCATGGACTAATTTTAAAACCTGTACGTTGCTACTTAAAGGTCTCTTAACTTTTGTTTCCTAAAAGCCAAATAAACATAGTTGTGCACTTCACAAGGGGTCACTAATGACACTGCATCACACGCAAGAGCACTGCCAGTAAAATGAAAAACACATGGTTGGCTAAAGGGACATTTTCAGCAAAAAAGTTGATTTTCTGAGTAAAATCACAAAAACAACAGATTTGGTTATTTTTTAGCTCTTGTCAAAGCTAATGACTTCAAGAAGTATATCCTAGCCAAAAATATTCCCAAAAACTGCATTTGTAGGCCATAAAACCGATAATGCACTTTTAACAACATTTCCAAGGAGTGCATCTAGTTACTGTCAATAGTACTGAGATAAGAGCAAGGTCAGTAATATATTACCCTCTACGTTCTTCATCAGAGCTCTTTGTTACAAGTTGTTTCCATCGAATCACATTCACCAGTTGTTCTGGAATATCGACTGAGCCTAAAGCTCGTAAGACATCCAAGTCACTCTTAGTTGGCACAGCTCTGTAAGGAAAATTTATGACGAAAGTCAGTGGAGACACGTTAAACCTCTGATACTGTTGTCACAATGTATGGGAAAATTCTCCAGTTTGGGTCAGTCTCTAAAATTTGGGACACCTAAATTCAAAGCGAAATTGAATTTTCTTGATTCTGAAGTTTGGAACATAGGCGATTTTGGCGTTCATCAAATTTCAAATATCACACATTGCATTTTTTATCAACAGAGTCTGAAAATAAACATGGCAGTTGAGACAAATTTCAAAGCAAAACCACCGGCACAACATTTTCACAAGTCCTTGTCCTGTGAAACATCACGATAAATGATCCTTTGCTACTGATCATAATTCTTGAATCGAGGAAGGCCATTATTGCCTATTTCTAAAATGTTTAAGTCAGGTCTGCACACCACATGTCATTATGTCAGGTGATGTGGTCAACAGGTGTCGTGCAGACCTGACATGTTCAAAATTTACATATTTATATTCACTCAGGATTTTATGGGCAGGATACCCTAACCCAATACTATTTAGTCTGAATGGATTCCTGTATTCGTCCAGTGGTTCCAATGGCTCAGTGGACTAGAGTGGCTGCACGGTTCACATAAGCTACCGGGTGCCAGTCCTGGTCGGGGCAGAAATATTTTCAGACATATGATCATTAGGTCTCGTGATGCGGTCAACAGGTAGCGTGCAGACCATGTGTGTAATGGTATAATAATCTGAAGAATGTTTACCGGAAGAAATCCTTACCCATTTATATAGACAGGCAGCAGTTTGGCACTGGATAGTTTCTCAGGAGTCCTGCAGGTGGCATCCGTCTCATCCTTGTTTTCAGACATTGTTTGCGGCAGGCTCTCCGTTCTTTGAGCAAAATGCGTTTCCGTGTCATCTCGTCTCCACCAAAAGTTCCTCAAGACATTCCTCATAAGCTTCAGAGCAGGTGACAGAGCTGGGATGATATATTCTAGAGACAAATGTGTCCCCTGTTTGGGCTGAGACATAGTAGTTTTGTCAGCAGGACACTTAACCTGCAAGGTAGATTTTTCTTTATAGGAGTTGCCTTCAAAGCTAGCACAACTTTCATTGGCTGAATCCCCTCCAGGGCTATGTATTTGTAAACTCGAAAATTTATCGATGACATCATCCAACTTCCTGTCAAGAGAATTTGGAGTTTTCAGACTGTGATCGCCGGCCACACAGATGTTCTCTGGTGTTGTGTTTCTTATCTGACAACCAGCACTATCGGAGATTTCCAAACTTTTCTTCTCCAAATACCTATCCAGTTTGTCCATACCAGCGACACTGGTAATGTCCACACAGCAGTCCAGAAATGGCCAGTACTCGAGCCACGGTGTGTTTAAGTTATGAGCCAGGTCACTACATGAGAAAGGGATTAAGTTCAGTATCATGCAAGATTCAAGCTAAATACTAAAGAACTGACAAGAACGCAAACACATATTATGTGGTATTCGAATAATTTAGAAGAAGGCCATCTTTCACCCAGACCTCGACAGTTTGACCTCATAATACATCTTTAAAAATGACAAAATCTTGAAATGATTGCTAATGACTTAATATACACAGGTGCCTGTTTTGAATATAGTTTATTTTTAGACTGTGATGTGCTCATAATTGTGGTTTTATTCTCCACACAAAAATTTCGGAAAAAAATAAATCTCACTTGAGCAAAAGTGCAGTCTTTGGGAATATACACATAACTGTTTGTTTCTGAGATATTTTTTATATATTATTTCTTGACTGTGACATGCTCATATAATTACGGTCTTACGCTCCACAAAACAATTTTGAGAATCACAAATCTCCTTTGAGCAGAAGCGCATTCTTTAAGAATATACACACGACTGTTAATTTGTGAAACAATTTCTATAAATTATTTCTAGACTCTGATAATTACTTGACTACGACTGTGTTCAGTATTTATGACGTGGAAGCATAAGACCAAATATCTGCCTTATGTCTTAAGGTCACATTTCATGAAACGGACTCAGATATGCCTCTTTAAAATGAACTGAATTCCCTCTGTGCCAAATTTCCAAGAATCCATCAAAGACTTCAGGAGATCTACAGGCACATTAAAAATGGCCAGTGCAAGACGGGCAAGAATATGATAATATGCACGTACGTTTGTGAGTACATAAACACTGTTTTTCATGCAACATAGTTCAAAGGTCAAAGTTCATTAAATTAGCATTAAACCTGTGCTTTCTGTCAAAAACAAGTTTGATTGAATAAAGAACAATAAGTGACCCAAATAGAAAGTTGAAGTTTTTGGCAAAATGTACAGATTTGATGTCGTTTCAAAAAAGATTACCGTCCAATCCTCTCAAAGCCTTTGTCATTATCCTGTCTGCGAATTTCATGAAATGACTTCTTGTCTGCTAAACTACAGCCTCTAGGTGGTGTCGACCAATTACGATGGAATTCAATTGCCTGAAAGACGACCAACACCTACATATACATAAACAGAACCATAACTACCACAGAGTTACTTGCATCCACTTCGACTCTGCAATATGAACGGTCATCACCGACCTCTTTACAGTGTATTTCCTATGTCACGTGAAGTGGCCATGTATTTCTCTATTTACACTATGCATACATCTAGACAACCTTTAAAACAAGTAAGTTTCAAAGATTTCTAAAACAGGCTAATAATTTTTTACTTTTTAATTATTGCATCAGTTCCTGGCACGCTATCGGAATTATGAGGTTATTTTTTTTAAGTGTCCACTATGTCAAAACTAAGTTTAACATATCTTTAGGAGATGATACCTAAAAAGCTAGTCAATGTGAATTGTAGCTCTAAACAGGACACATTTTGAGAGAATTGAACATAATAGTGTTCTCTACAACAGAAAATTCAAACGCAACTGGAACTTCAAAATTCATGTAAGTTTTCATGCCCATACTGTGGGAAGTTTGTGTATTAAAACTTGGAATTAATGCATTGAACTGGTCCAAAATGTCCTAATTTGCTAAGAACTTACTTATCCCTTAATACTTCAAATTCGTTGCAAGTAAGCCAAACTCGACACAGCAAAATTCAAACTCGACACAGTGACGAGTCGAAACGGGTTGTATCAAACACTGCATTGACGACCAATCATAACCACTAGGGCAAGTTCCAGTGGGAGACACATACAATTTGACAAAATTGTTTGCTTTTCTACGTATTGTGCCTTATAAACTAAAATAAGACCTATATCAGATTTTTACCCTCGAAAATCGAAAATTTCTGTTTAAATAACAACAACAATACACGCTTAGACAAATGGAACCAGAATGGCTCACGACGGCTGGGCACAAGCCGATTAAGCAGAAAGGTGGAGACTCTGTTTGGATTCTGCCACAATGAAGCGTTATTGCAAATCATTTTCACTGTTACATGAAATTGGATGTCATTACGTTGAAATGGCGTGCGTATCTTATCCTGTTATTTTGGTGGGTACAGTAAGCATGGGATATTAGAAAGGCCATCAGAGACGTGTCATTTCTGAAATACATCTTGTAAAGAAGTAGAAAAGATTCTACAAACCCTGTACCTTGTTGGGCGACATTGGACCTGCTAATGCTCGAACGCGCATAACACTTTCGTTAATTCTGGGAGATAGCGGGCTTGTGATAGTCGGACTGGTTGGCCAATCACTACCCTCGGTAGGTGACCATGGTTCTCCAATCACAGTGTTGTCATCAGACCTCCATAATGGAACATAAAACTTTTCTAAAAAGACACAGAAGAAGATATTTCAATTCTCCTGAAAAACTGAAAATCAAACAAAGATCTTGAAATAAAGGTTGTTAGTATTACAGCTTTTAAAGGATGCACAGTAATTTGAGGCTATCCTTCAATCATTATGTGAGAATAAAATTTGTTGACAGTGGAAGACTTGCCTCAAAACNGAGGGAGGGAGGGAGGGAGGGACATACATGTAAGTGACACAACATTATGTTCAAGACAAACACTATTGGACAAATTGTTTGGTTCAAAAACATCGCCAAAATGTAATGAACAAATGGAATGAAACTGATCAGATGTTTTAATTAAAGAACTCATGTTGACGGTAAGGTAACTCTACTACTCACCTTCTAATTCAGACAAAATGTCCTTTCTCAAATCTTCAGAGGGTTTCGATAACCTACTGCATACAATCTGGAAAAACAAAATTAAAGGCATAGCTATTGCGTGCACTTAACCTGGGACACCCCATTAGTACGAGTATTGCCATGGGACAGTTTTGACTTTGCACATGTCAAGAAAAACTCACACTTACTGTTACAATTTTACACCAGCCCTGTGCTATTTTCCGGGTCGAGTTCACAAATATGCTTTCTGCAAAAACAACTTTCGTTTTAGACCACTTACAGATACGCAAGTTTGTAGATTTATCTTCTAAGCATAAACTCAAGTAATGTTGAACTGTCGGTCCCTACCAAAAAGAAATCACTCACATGAGTAAGGAATAAATTGAGATCAGTTGCAACAGTAAGTTAGTGGACTAAACCCAAAGTTTGTTCTTTGATAGAACGTCAGGTTTTTAGTAGCTTTTTAAAGCAAAACAATTTAAAAATTGTTTCAAAATTGTTTATTTTGTTTGAAGTGGATGGTTTTTTGAACTTCGAATAACAAACACAATACCTTCAATTCTTCAATATCAATAAAACTTAGCTTGAGTCAATGCCAAAACACCAAGAATACAGGAAATAGAACAATTAAAAGAAAAAATCAGTTGAAGAACCACACAGCATAATTTTAGTAATTACTTTGTAAATAAAATAAATTTTGTCAAAAACCAACCACAGCAGCCAAACAGCTGCTTGATTGTGACTCCCCTAATCAATATATGAAAGAATGTTACTTGACCAGTGTCCTGTTGTTAGCATTTTACCGTCGCTGTCAGACATACAAAAGAGTGAAGCTTTTTAAGCTACAGTTGTAAACCACTGAAACCTTTATCTGTCACTAAAAATCAAGATAAAGATAACTAACCTGAGCCGGTGTCTTGCCTTCAGAGTTCACGGCCAGCCTGTTGACCTTGGGATGAGAGGTCAAAACCTTGACAACTGCCAGATGGCCAAATTTACAGGCGAAATGTAACGGTGTTTCATTAAACTGGAAATTAAAACATTATATGCATATTTTACATAAGTTTGCTTTGAAGTAATTTTCAAGAGCTTGTGATTGAGTCATTAACAATTCTACATCGCCCTAATGCATTTTTATTGGGCTTAATTCAAGCAAAGGTGATCTAATGGTTATCTATAAACAATAAGAACAGAAAAACGGTAGAAGGAATCCCTGGGGAGATATTTTGGTTGCTTAATACCCCAAGACAACTTGCTCCTGAGGGCAAAACTGAAAGAAAGAAAAGATCCCAGGAGAACCAAAAAAGATGAAGGTCTGCTGGCAAACTCAGAAGATTTGCAATCATGAGGTCAAGTCCCGTCTTGACATGCTGATGCTATGAAGATCATTGGCAGAATTTCTTTTCAGTTACTGGTAAGCCACCCCATCACAATGCAAGAAATTTGATACTCGCTTCAGATGGCAAAATGTTGCTGCCTGTTTTAAATTGAACATTATTTTACATTGCACAATGAAGTTATCTGGGACAAAGACTACACAGAGGCCTTAAAGTGCTTAAAATCATCAATTTAATATCAAAAACACCAAAAAAACATCACCACCAGTCGACCAGCTGTCAAATTAGAATAACAACAGATACTATATCACTATTTGTTAATAAGCCGATCTCGAGTTACAAGCATTTATTGGTGGATACATATTAAGAGGAATCGGGACAACCAATAACGCCAGTCTAGACTAGTCGTCCTCCATTGTGCTTACTGTGAAAAGCAGTCAGATATTGCTGCTTGTTTTCTCGTGGTTTACGTTATCATTATTAATATCGAAGCATTGCGTTTGTTGTGGTAGTGACAACTCAGTATTTGACTATGCTGCGACTACTTTCACTTTCCTGCGAGACACCAGAGAAGCGTTGATATGACACAAGGCTGTACAAGAAACACGCCTGCTGGTGGACACGACACACTGGCGCTAGGTACGTTCACATGTCACACTATTGTCCGTGGAGCTAAGAAATTTTCAATTAAAGTTGCCTCTCCTCTACTTTCATGTTTTTGGAATATTGAATTCACGGTTATGATATACAGTACTAAACAAGAAGGTTTAATGATTGACAGGGTAGCCATTAATTAAAACAAAGTAAATGGTGGTTTTAAGCACTTTAAACGTTGCATTTTGCTTTTTACATTCATAAACTTTGTTTCATATTCCTTATAGTGATAGGGTTCTATATCCGTTAACAACTCAAATTACAGACAATCTGTACACGCGCCATTTTTGAATTCGCAATTTTAGGGTTAGCAAATCGCAATGACTCTGTAACACTTTCTTGAGGTGACCATGGTTTCAATGTTCTTGCTGGTAATCAAAATGGAATCCTATCACAATAAGGACTGATTTTAGGTCAGCTAAACAGGGCGAAAACACACTGGATGAATGATTAATTTTTGAACGACTAGACCGCAGAATGTTTCTGAGCCGAGACAGAAAAGAAGAAAAACATAATCTCGTGCCGCATCCACCCAAACAATTTTGTGATAACAGCATTGCAACTCCAAGTAAAAAGTTACTAGCATTTTCTGTAATATAGCTTAACATGTCACCAGGGCACAATTGTGGGGACAAGTGTCCCAGTGATGCACAGCAATGTTGGTAGTATATATTGCAGAATCACAGAGGGCACTATAGTATTTGGGGATGTGGTAATTAAAATCAAGAAGGTCAATTAACACTGTAATAGTCACTTAATGGGGTTCAGACTTTTGAGAACCAGTTTGATGCTCATTATTCAGTGGAGAAAACTGGTTCTCAAAATGCGGGACCCCTTTAAGAGACTATTGCCCGATAAGCAGTACCCCTTTATCAGGTGTATTGAGGTAAAGGTCAACAAGAAAGGCTATTCTCTTGTCTCTCGTGATGACGTCATCATTGATGTACAGCTTGCCAAGAAATGCTGGGTCTTCCAGTGTGTCCAACAGCAACTGGGCCATGTCTGATCTGTTCTTCAGAGCGGCACTGTGCATCGCGTTGTAGCGAAATCCTTCCTGTAACGAGTTCTGGTTGCATAAATGTGGTACACAGTTGGCAGTCCAACAGTTTCTAAACACAGAACAGAAATCCAAAACACTTTCTTCAGTTTGAAAGTTCGTACACAGATTCAGAATACAACCAATGCTCAGTCACCACCAGAGGGGGCATTTTCTGAGCTGGATCCCTTTAGGTCACAATTTTGGCACTTTTCAACAAGCTTTCTTTGCACCCAGCTATGCTTCAATACATCTTTTTCAGACTGGAAAATGCAGATTTTCAAAAGCTAAAGCGCCATTAAACTCATGTTCTCTGACAACTAACCAAGTTTTGATTTAAGTCACTTACCGTTGTAAAATTACGTCTTGTCTTCTTCCTCATTCAGTTAATTAGAAAGGATCTCTGGACTCGAGAAGAAACGATAGTTCCTTATTTCATTAGACTAATAGACCAATCTCACAAAATTTCAGGTCACGGTGTGATTTGAAAATTTATAAGCTTGGTCAAAAGCAATAACGAACTATCAGATCCTTCAAAGCCCTTAAATCACTTCCAAAAATGACAACATTTTTGAGTGAATTGTTTGAATACCTCATTGCACAATGGCAATATGACATTCTCAAAGTATGTATAGAAAAAATGGAAAGTATCCTAGGGCGAATGCATTAAATCAGTTCACAAATGCAGAATGCTGTCCACAAACTATCCCATTGCTACCTAGCAACAAGGTGTATTTCATCACATTGCCATTATATTAGAAAATGGTTATTGCAAAACACGAGTCATAGTTTACCTGCAGTATAGTGGGCGTGTCTCCACTACTGACCAGGTAGCGGGGATTACCCCACACCAGGTCTTTAAACCTTTCACACTTATTCTGCTCTACAGTTCTCCTCAGCTGCACAAGATCTTGTGTCCTCAGTGAAGGAAAGGGCAACGACTCCCCCACAGCAGTTTTAGGTGAAGTCTAAAAACAAAAAATGTGCTTTAACAATGAAAGTAACCTCGGTTGCAACCACATATGCCAGTAGGATTTGATCAAGAATTTTAAGTGCAAATTTATTTATTTAATAATGAAGTATTTACACTGGGGGTTCTAACAATCCCCATAAGAATCAAGACATTTGTAAAAAGAAAAAGGAAAAAGAAGGTCACAAGACTACCATGTGAACAATCAATTTGTTTCTATAATCACCAAATACTCAGCAAAAAACTTGAATGTCCCAAACAAGAAAAAGTTTATACTTTTCAATCCCACACTGACAACAAGGTCAAGAAAATGTACAAAAGAAATGAAAAATCACATTCTATGTATACCAAGGTGTGAGTAATGACATGTTGATATGTAGTTACTGTCAGGAATAAGGGCAGTGGACAGAACAATATTTATATACTATAGCAATGACTGTGACGGACTTTGAGTCACTGTCAGGTATAAGGGCAGTGGACAGAACAATATTTATATACTATAGCAATGACTGTGACGGACTTTGAGTCACTGTCAGGAATAAGGGCAGTGGACAGAACAATATTTATATACTATAGCAATGGCTGTGACGAACTTTGAGTTACTGTAACCTGGTTTTCAATATTGCAAAAAGCAACAAAAACATTTAAATTAAATCCTTTCCAGGAAACTGAAAACATCAAGCTCACAAATCGAGCAGAAGTCTACAGCGTAAATGAGTGAAATTACATTGTCTTGTTGTGAAGTACCATAATTCTTCATTAAATTAACACAAAAAATAATCGTTTTTTTCCATTTTTCAAAGTTTAAGTAAGTTTTTGATGCAAATAATGGAAACTTTTACCTAATGTTATAACAACTGCAAAGTACATAATTTTAGGATAAAAATTTCTCAATATTTACTTTTGTAGAAAAATTTTATAAAACAAAATATCACTAGTCTGCCATATTTATTAGGTGAAAAATTACCGTAAAGTCTTTTTCACTGGATTGTGATTTGAACATGGTCGGTGATTGTTCTGAAAAGCTTGCTGCCTCGTCTCTGGACCTAAATGATTTGAAACGCGACCCTTTGACCTTCTTCACTATGTTAAGAGCATCTGATTTATCTGTGAAAACTTTAACACCATCTGTAACAAATGGAGCCTGTATAAAATGAAATCTAATATTTTTCACTGGTACACAATAATCTAGTTCAATTAGCAGTTTTTACGTTTTACTGAATCCAAAAGCTTCCTACTAGTTTCTAATGCATCTGCAGGTAACACAATTCTTTTGCCACACAGGCATGAGAACCAATCACACACCAACTGACGGCTGTCTCTCTTGCAAGCTGATATGACATGCGTACGCACCATACTTAGCTGACGTTAGAGATATATTAATTACAATAATGTTCCATTTCCACATGGAATATTAGTAGGACTGCTCCTTACATATAAATATCCAGGATAGCTACTGGCTTTAAAACAGGATTACCATCCAGTTGCCTCTGGCTGTAGCACGAGTAGGTTGGTGTATAAATAGGTTTAACCAGCCTTGCATAACAAAAAACAACTTTTGATTTAATCCACTAATGGTTATGAAATTGGTCAGAAATTGTTCCTTAGTCAAATTAGCGATGATTCCAAGGCTTTAATGAAAGTTAATTGCTTGAGATCTTGGTTTCGGCATGTCAGTGTTTATGTGCCAAATATGCAATTGATGGGCACTAGTCAGATACAATGGACCCTGATTAAGAGAACCAGTTTAATCCACCAAGTAACGGTGTTATTTAGTGATTGCCTGGTTCTCTAAATCAGGGTCCATTATATCTGACTAGTGCCCATCTAATGCAAGGTGTACCAAACAGTCAGATCTTTGCAATCTCAGAAAATCATTTTTTGGGTGAGTAAAGAACAAGTTGACACCACTTTTATAATGACAAGTGGTCTAAATGAAATATTCATCGCCTGGACGAAACACGGGTTTCATAGCCACTTTAACTAGAAATTCTTACCAGTTTGATCATCAAACTCATAACCTTCAGGAAATCTGACACCATAAAACGTGATGTCCGAATTGTCCCTCATAATTCCAGGATTATCATCGCTCACCAAAGACAAAGGTGATTTGTTTAGATGTCCTGATCCAGAGCGTTCATCCACAGGTGGAGAATTAGTGCCACCTCCACTGGTTTCAGGAGAAATATCAACAGACTCTTGATTTTGGTCACTTAAGGGATCATTGGCATTGACCCCTTTAACTTCAGTTTCCGTGTTGAGGCAAACATTGTGACGTTCAAACCGACCTTCGTCAGTTTGGCCACAAATGTGTTTAACAAGTTTCCTTTCCAAAATAGGTTTCGCCGACGGAGCGTTAGGTACATTTAAAACTTCACCGAACTTTCTAAGTTCTGTAAGTATTTCAGTCATAGTTAGTGCTTTAACGCGTTCTTCTACTTCTTCCATTGTAAACAATCTTGTCGAATTAGAAATCAAAACATTTTTCTGACTGAAAATAAAAATAATCCGTCAACCAATTTCCAATTTCGTAATTCCCACCACTTCTTTTCCACACGTCTTCTCTGTTACTTCCTTGGTTGTTTTATAAAAATAGTTGTGATTGGTCAAGATTTGTAATTTTTCACATTTTGACCAATTGAACTCAGTGTTTAATATCTGCGCATTTCCCATGATGCTTCTTAATGTTGATATGATGGAGGACCGTGGAAAGGAAGCTGTGCGGTTTTTGTAAAGAAGGTGCACAAATGACGCGTGTAATTTTGTTAAATAGATCTTGTGTACTGAACCGATTAACAATTTGCACATGCCTTTGTTAAGAATTCGTTTTTCCAATTTCCATTTGCATGAGTGACAGAAATGTATTCAGGCTCCGCTTGATTCGAACCGCACCGCCCCCCAAATTTTGATTGCCGTGTCAATGACTGTGCAGTGGCAGTGACTGAGTGAAATGAGATTTAGAGGTCGGATTGGACCGTACGGGGGAATCCACGTTGCCATCTTATCATTACCTTATTTCATGTAATTTGAGTGCACGTTTTGTTTCTGGGCTTTCACGGTCATTATCTTCTCCACTACGGTATATGCAGTTAGACCTGTGTCTGTGAGGAGTGTGAGGTAGTAAATACACATGCATAATGTGCTATTAACAGCTCTATTGTTGAATTTAATCTCATGACTTGAGAGATACAGCTTGATAGTAGTACACAGAGTCAGTGGCTACACCATACATTTATCTCATACAAACCCCGCAGTCCTTATCACTGCCAACTGATTTCATGTAGTGAATCTCCCTTCATCCCTGCCTGTAGCTGTGCTCTTGAATTGAAGCAATGTCTGATAGTATGGAACTGAGCCGATCAACTGATTTTTTGCTTGAAGCAAAATTGGATAAAGAGTCCGTTAGTAGTTTTTAAGTGTTGCCAAGCTACATTTGTTACTTTGGTTGACATTCAAATGCATTGATGCATTGCACATCCAATAAGCTTTCCTGGAAAAAGAAATGGTGTGTTGAAGCTCTGTTCCATGTATTAATTATATCAACTTAATATTCTGAGGAGACACTGACCTAGCTGCGGTAAAATGGCTGCCCAATCGTAAGGCTAGGTCCACCTGCCACAAGACAGCATTTGTGGACTGCTGAATCAATTGTGCTTTCCCTGTTCACTTATTTTCGGATGTGCGGCACTTTCATTACTTGTTGTGGTTGTTTCAATATCATTTAAGTGAGCGCATATTATCATCATTATCGTCGGCAGCAGCGAAGAGTGTTAGTACAGATGTACACGTATGTTTTTTTTTCAGGGACTGGATACAGAAGAAATGAATTACGAGAAATTTGAAAACGAGCCAGATGACGATGAGGTCCGGGATCATCGCAAAGTGTCATTTCAAGAAGTGACACTTCATCACGACAGCGAGGACCAGGTGCCTGTGTCAGGACAAACTAATGGAATAATACAGGAAGGTCAGAGTCAGCTGAAGTTTTATGAGAATGAACAGAGTTTGATGAGCCGGGCTGGACCAGTGGGGCTTGCTGCTGATCCACACGAGGAGCCCGAAGGGCCGCTGTCGTAAGTTGAGCAGACGGATGTATTTTATGGTGCATTAGTTTAAGTTTGGGTTGACAACCACCATGCATTTTAAAATCATTTTCAAATGGACAATTGTTCCTTTTATGCCCATCACCCATTTCCTTGAAACTGCCTGTGTCATACTGAATGTCAGCAAGGAGAACTTCTCTCAGTAATTGGAATGCAAATCATTAGAGGGTATATGACTTACTGTAGCAGTACATTACATTAAGTAAGATATTGTAACTAGTGATCAGACTTGTGTTCTGTAGCTGTAAGGATTTGTGAAAAAGCAAGACTATGCAAAATCGCACAAGGACAATTGAGTGTTTTGCGAGGCATAGTACCTTAACTGTAAGTTTGTTTTTTTGCTAAAAATGGTATCCGCTTGCTGAAGTGATTGGTTGATGAGGTTGAGATGTTGTGTTATATATAGGATAGAATTGAATTATGGGATAGCTATGAATTATGGGATAGAATTCATTGTTTCTGTCCCATAAGTGAAGTGTCTTTCTAGTGTCTTGAGTCTGCGGAACACACCCCTAATGTGCTTCAGAAAGTGCACCAGAATGGTTGTTGTATATAGGCAGGCAAAGGGTGAAATAAATACCACCCCACCCTTGATCCATGGCTCTCTTAGAGGCCATTTGTACTGTTCAATTCCCACATGTTCTCGAGCTCCTTTAGAGTGAGCGATTGGGAAATGGATTTTATCATGTGACTGCAAACTGCTATGAATAAATTTTAATTGGTTCACATTCCCTCATCTTTCAGCTCTGCTCAGCGTCGTGTAGGTACAGTTGTTGACAACATCTTCTTCCGAGGGTTCACTATCCTTCTAATCCTAGTTGATGTCATTACGGTCATCGTTGACGTGGCTGTCACCAACAAACCCCAGAATGTCGAGGACGGGTTGGACATTGTGGGTCTCGTTTTCAGTTGTTATTTTGTTGTCGAAGTCTCGGCCAGGATTTTCTCACGAGGGTAAGTTGGGGTTTTTAAGTCACAAAGAAGTGAAATGCTCATTTAAACCCAGAAGATGCCTTGAAATTTTTACTCTTTAGAAGGAATCACTTAATTTCACTTCAGGGCTCATTCCATGTACATCGGGGAATTGTTCTTGAAGTATTTTAAAAATTAACTGTTGATTTCAACTGCTTACTGTTATAAATTATAAAAATCACAATCTAGCAACATAGTTAAGATCAATTCATTTGTTGAGGTCATCGTCATGGTTTCTGAAATCATTTATTTTGATTTGCCGAAAGGTCAATTTGTTCCCTACGGTTTCTCTTTGATAGAGAGGTGCAGCTGCACATTGAGAATCTAAGCCAACGCATACTTGGGCAACCAGGGGAAAGCAAATTCCTAAGACTGTAGAAAACCCCTGATTGAGATGATGTTCCCCCTGTCACATCTTCTTTTGTTTACCCACCCAAGACAAAACCATGGAAATCACAGAGCCAAAATATCCTACAGAGGCAATACCCAAGTGGGAAAAATAGCCACCCAAGTCTATAGCACATCCTTGGAAATCCCTCCTCTGAGAACCCCTAAGATTTTGACCCACCTTTCAGTTTGCATTGCAAATATGCCCCCGAAAAGTTTCAATTTTAGTCTAATTCAGTTTACATTAGATCAGATAACAACCTACTGAAGCGTTCTAGATCTTTTTTAGAACTCAAAAGTCATGAACTAATTACCACATTCTTTTTGTCAACAAAACAAAAATGAAAACTATTATTTGTTGTACTTCTTTGGAAAAAAAGATTCCTATGGGGAATTCAATTTCATAAGTCAAACTCATTGAAAAATCAGAAGTTTTAATCCACGATAGTTCAATTATTTCACTCGTTTCCCTAAATTCATTGCTGATACAGTAATAATTGTCCTGCTCTACACAGGAGAATCTACATCAGTGTTCCTGGTATCAAAAGATTCTGCGTACCGTGGTCTGTGTACAAATCTATTGATGAAGTACACATGGTCGCAGTGTAGGCCAAGTTTCTAATGGATTTTGCCCCACCCTTCAATTTGGTTCACAGGTTGTGGCTGTTCTCTTTCAGCCTCCGTTATTTCTTCCACTCGTGGGTGGACATATTGGATGCTGTGATTGTGCTCGGCTCCTTCATATTCACCGTCGTCTACGTATCGCTGGACCTCGGTGGTTACGCCAAGCTGGGAGCGTAAGCATAGCCGTATATACGTTCATTTTGGTCGATATGATATCATGTCAGGATGATGATTAATGAACATCAGACGAGTCTGATCATCAGTCATAACATCATTCGTAGAAAAACTCTTTTGATCATTTATCATTGCTCAGTGATCAGAATAGGTAAATTGACAACTGGTGAACAGATAAACCTTGCACGAAAAAAAAATTTATACAGTTGAAATATGAATTGAATTCTTATTAATCATGTTCAGAAAATCTCGGAAGTGATTTATATGAGTTCATATAGAAATCTTTTAATATATTAAATTACGAGTATGACTGAGCAACCATCATACAAAAGTAAAAAACTGAAAGTGAGACTCAAAATGTGAAAAATTATAATAGCTTATGCGCGTAATTTTTCCCCGTCTGATCATGCTATTAATAGTAAATCCCACCACCTAAAATGCAAATTATAAACCAGGTTACACAAGTTATCTGTGACATCATTGGATGTTTACAAGCTGACAATTTTCCCAGAATGCTCTTGTAAAATGACAGCTGCATCTGTAGATGAAGTCTCTGAATTACAAAGTAGACATTCCTAGATTTAAACCATGCTTTGTGAGTCACAGATTGGCACCGACTTCCCAACAAGTTCCTTGATGACTTGGTTTTGGTGGTGAATGCCGTCCTCGTCCCATCTAATTATTATAAATGAGACAAAATTTCCCTTGCCATGCCCAAAAATTCCTCTCAAGTTATCGAGTTAGAACCTCCTGCAGCTCACAAAGTCAATGTGTGCTTAGGAGGAATTATATCCTGCAAAGTTTACAGTATGTCTCAGGATCTATTAAAGCTCTACAACTACTAACATTGAACTTTGACCTTCATGCCTGTATAGCTGGCCATTCTTCTTCCTGCTTCAGACTGATAGTCGCTGGTCGACTCATTCGCATAATTCTCATTGTGCGGGTGTTCACGCAGAAGAAACAGTTAACCAAAGCGTCGAGACTGATGGTGTCACAGAATAAACGGCGCTACAGGAAAGACGGTTTTGACCTGGATCTGTGTTATGTCACCGGTAAATTTTTTTTCGTGCGTGTGTGTTTATGAAAAAAGGTATGAATGAAAGTTTGTATCATGTGCCCTTCCCCCTTCCCCACCCCCCGTAGCAGACATGTCCAGATGTACCTATGCATTAATTGTCCTGAACGAAAAACTGGAGGAAGTTTGCTTGTTATGGATTTGGCAAATGACGTGAAACTCATCGTGCTTTACTCCAGGGACCATTTAGTGATGTATTTCAACAAAGTTAGCAAAACTATGTGTCTTGAAGCTGGTGCACAGAAACCAAATTCAATTATCAGACCCAAGTTCCCTTCCCATGACTTTTCCGAACGTTTGTTGTAATCATTGTTCGCTATAACCAAATCCACCTGTATATAGTGCATAGCACGGTTTGCTTGGGACTTGGTAGAATGGAATGTTGTAAGAAAGCAAACGTATATCAAGATTAAAACGGTGGATTTCAGTGTGGTTCATCAAATGTAGGAAGAATTTACCGAAGATCGCTATGGGACTGTGTGTCATTAGCTTGACTTTCTTTTTTAAATCCTTTCAGAGAGAGTGATCGCCATGTCTTTCCCTTCCACTGGCATGATGGCTGTGTACAGAAATCCTATTCGGGTTTGTGCTCTATAGTTCTTGTGTGCCCAAATATAAGTGTCTGCATCTTTATCTGTCAAACTGCTCAAATGATCATTACTCGTTGCAGTTGGTTTGGAATTCTTGAGCAAACCGTATCTTTTGCTAAACAGGTGAATTACCAATATACCACTGTTACAACTAAATAACTCTCCACCTCAGTGATGATGTGTTAATTTGTTGGAATGATATTATTCACAAATCTCTCAGTTCCTTCTTCGTTACTTTCATTTTCTTGCTGTTAATCTTGCCATTATTAAACATATCTTCAAAGGTCATTACGAATATTCTACAATGAAAAACTGAATGATATTGATGGTCTTTACAGGAGGTTGCCCGATTCTTCAATACCAAATATCCCGGTCACTACAGAATCTACAATTTGTGCAGTGAGTAGTCAGCAGTGTCTAGTTCTTGTGGAGTTGTTAATCTTTGTCCAATATTTTGTCAGGATATTGCCGTGAAAATAATCTGTCACACTATAAATGCGCCTTCAACTTTAGAAGACAACTAGTGTGATAGAACACACATTTTATTGTAACTGTGGAATTTCTAGGGAAAAATAAAAAGAGGGCATTTTTTCTTCATTGTAGAGTTGCTTAGCAAACTTACTGATGCCCAGCCAATGAGTTTTTGAGAAATAGAAAGCTGCAATTGTTCTAGTTTGAATTTGAAGAATATTGAATATGGACAAGTGAAGGTTGTACAGGAGCTTTTCTTGCCTTTCTAAAGGTGCGTCAGATATTCTAAAAATTGTTGAATTCCATTCACTCGGTTTTTCCTTCTTTTGTGGATTTGCTTATGACTAAAGGTATATGCACGTTTAAATAAAATGTTTGCTGACGTGTTTCAGGTGAAAGAACGTATGATACAACGCTGTTCAACAATCAGTGCGAACGTGTGTTTATCGATGACCACAATGTGCCCACATTGAGGTTTGTTCTTTCTTGTATCCACTGTGTGCTAACTATCGGAAGGCTTGGTATTTTCTATATGATGATAAAAAGGACTCTTATTTTACTATTTGTATACAGTACCGTTAAGCTTCGTCTTTTTAGAACACAATGTTGAGAATAGAGTATTTGTGCATCAGTGGTCTTGAGAGAGTTTTTCTTCATTTTAGCACATTTTGTGCTATTCAACTTTCATCAAAAATGTAATTTTCAAAAAAGTTGACCATATTTCTTCTCTTCAAAAATAAACAAAATCTCGAAGCAAAAATTTCCGGCTAATTTTCAAATGATTTAGTCATGTTGCAGTGCTGAAGAAGTCCATTGACTGGTCTGTTTCATGAATTATGAACATCGACTGGTCAACAGATACCACCTGTTCCAAGTTGTATGTGTCCCGATGATTGCCCTCACTACGACTTTTGTGTTTAATTTCAAATTTATACCTTGATTTTTTATATCCTGGAGGAATCGTGTATGCTTTGCAGCTGCAGGTTTGAATATCCACGAGGACAACATAGTGTAGTTAGAACTGTCAGCTGTGGCCTTGGAGTGGAAGATTGGCTAAAATTAAAGAATTTTATTTTAATCTTTAGTGTTTGTCGTTATTGTAGTTTTGACCTGATAAGTAAAAGCTGGGTCTCTGATAGGCTTGTCTGTGATGGAAGCCAGGTCTGATGCATATCTGATAATTATAATTGTCACCCAGGCATTCATTAGAAGCTTGTTATATTCATTTGGTTGTTGTTTTGTATAATGAGCACTGTAGACACAGGGATACTAGTATTCACTGAGTATTCGTTTGCCAGGGACATGATAAAGTTTGTCAAAGATGTGGAGGAATGGATGCAAGCAGACGACCAAAATGTCATAGCCGTGCACTGTAAAGGGGGCAAAGGTCGTACAGGGACAATGATCTGCACCTGGCTTATACATTCTGGCACATTCCAGCAGGCAACTGTGAGTGATCGATTTCTGAACTTATTACAAATGATCAGACACAATGACTTGCAGTTTACTATTGTGATGGTTGACCGCTATAGGGATTACTTGTCATGACATCTGAGGGCAAGCAATCAAATTTCATGGTACGAGTATGTGTAGAGACAGATTATTTTAGACAAACGCAATTTTGAAAGATTATTTCTGATGTGTACTGAGTAATAATCAATTGGAGGGCTTGGGTTTTTTGTATTAAGATCATCGGTGATCATTGACCTGTTTAGTAAAGCACTACATGTACAGTAATTCCTCAGTTATTTCCCACAAAAATAATTGCCAAAATTGTCATTTTCTAGTTTTTTAAAGGCTGATCACTTTACCACCAATAATGGATTACCAAAAGTTGTTTTATGACATCAACACAGTACAAACCGTGCTAGTCATAAACTAAAGGTTTCTTTATCTTTATTTTTGTGGTAAAAATGACAATAAAAATTGAATTAGCCATGTTGTGTGCTCAGCTGTAAAGTGGAGAATAACCATAGGCGGAGTCATGTGAAATGTTGCGTGTTCAAATTCTCAGTTCTCATCTTGAAAGCTGTTGACTCAGTCTTGCTTCTTCATAAAAACACTGTGATGCCTCCTTTGTTGACATGAGGGTCAGCCCTCTCAGCGAGCAACCGCTTTGCTATCCCAGTTGCCTGCTGTCGCTCATGACAAAGCCGTCCTAACAATAGCCCTATAGTGAGCCAGCCAACCACACAAATCGCTTGTGCAGTATTACGTAAGCATTAACTAGGCCTTGAGCAGACACCAGAATAGAAGTTTCAGATATTGTAACCCAAGGCGGTTGAAACCCGGTCTCCGAAACGGGTGAATTCGGAAGCTAAGATTCATAAAATTTACGCTCTGTGACGTATATGTAATCTATGAAAGACTTTCAACAAAACTGTGTTGCATTGCTATCAAACTTTGCAGCTAAATTACGACCATTTTACAGAAAATTGTGCTGAAATTCCAGGGCGAAAACTCGCCGACT
>NMRA01000013.1:1822338-1906416 GCA_002633005.1 Phoronis australis | reverse complement strand
GAGTTTTGAGACTGCTCAGACGATGCATCATGTGGCGTACGAACTTGGAATTCAAAAACACTATCAGAATAGGTGGCCTTTGAATAGTAAAAAACTTATGACTTTAAAAATACTGTTCTGTTTTGGCCCTAGCTATGATTATGGTATTCGTGAAACATCCTTTTACAACGAACATTTCAAATGTTTAAACTTCCAACAGCCATCATCTCTTACTCGGGATAAGCGCGCTTCATGCTATCAGAGGGAAATGAAGTGTAATATTTATACTTGGGCCGAAGTTCTTCGAAAACACTGCCAACTGAAATGGACATAGATATCTAAGCTTGGCCAGCTAAAGGCTGAACGTAGTGCTTTCCCTTGTGGTGTAGCTTGGTCTTTAGTAACAGGCAGAGGAATGCCTATTGTTACCCAAGCCTACAGTTTAAACATCTCCACAATAGCCCTTTATTATGAAAGTCAATGCAGGCACAATAGGGTAAGGTATACAAAATCAGATAAGAGATAATGATCCCCTATAGCAGTTCTGAACAGGCTGATCAATATGGAGATTGATCCTTGGGGCCCATTCCAAGAAAACTGACTTTAGTTAGCAAAGACAAGTCTTGAATTTGTGTCACTTACAACTTTCCAAGAAAGTGATCTTAGGTTTTTGACTTAATGTTTTGTCTTAAGTCTGACTAACTTACCAAGGTGTGATGGTTTCAAAGTTTGGAAGTTGAGACTATCTTAGACTTAAGTCAAACCTGAACTTAAGTCGGTTTCTTAAAATGGGCCCCTGATCTTCAGAGCTTCTTTATGAGCCTGCTTTCAGAAATGTTTGTGAGGGGTGGCCATTGCTTTAGAATTAGAAAGACAATGCCTGCAATGCTTTTTGATATCGCCAAAAGTTTATCACCGCAGATGATATTCCTGTTTTTGACAGACTGGTTCATTTTCAGGACAGCTTAGAGTACTTTGGCACAAGAAGAACAGATCTAAGTGTTGGCAATACTTTCCAAGGCGTGGAAACACCTAGTCAGGTATGGAGTGCCTCTATAAGCCCAGGTATACATACTCTTGGGCCCAATTGCTTAAAGTTTATGTGCTAGCCAACAACAGCACTGTATACTCTAGTGTCTCGCTATCACGTGTCATATTGCCAATGTTGAATGGCACTTTTGACGTCATGGAATTACAAAACTTATCCCCAGCTGATAAGTATCGAAGTTTTACGTAAATCTTCCCTCATCCAGCGTATAACATTTTGATGAGCATTCTCATATTTTACACAGCTCTTGGTATAGTCAGATTCTGACCAACAACAAAATGTTTATACATAGTCAGTCCACTTTATGATCATAGTCCTTCATGGGTTCTTATAATTATGTATAGTCAAAATCTTATCATCACTTCGCAACAGAATGTTTATCCACTGTCAGGGACCCTTAATGATCTTGGTCTCGTATGGGCTTGCAATACCATTGGTTAAAGTCAGATAAAGCAGACGTACACTGAGAATGAAGGTTACGTGGAATGGGTGGAAAGTTGAATAGCCTCATACGTAGGAGACTTCATATAATTATTTATTTTCCCTTTTAGAGTCGCTATGTGGGTTACTATGAACAAATAGTCAAGAAGCACAAAGGAGATTTACCTCCCGATATCCAACTGAAACTTGTTTCGGTGAAAATTGAAGGGTTAGCAGGTAAGAATGAGATTCTGAAGGAATGTTTGTCAAGTAACGCAGAATGTTGTTAGCCATCGTGCTCAGGTGAATCAGGCCCATTTTGTTTAATGATTTATATAAGATACAAGAAATTTTTAGCATCAAAAACGGACAAATTCTGGTTTTGGGAGGACAAGTGTATTACTGTATTTGTGACAACAATCGATGGCCATCTTGGATTCGATTTTCATAAAAAGTTAACCCTTGTCAGAGTGACACTCATAAAGGGACAAGAAACTAGCTTTTGATTTCGACCACTTGAACTTATTCTTTATTCAAATTGAAGGTAATTTCATGGATTTGAAAGAACTTGATAGTGCGTTATTGCTCTAGACCAGGCTTAACGAGTTGACTAATTATCACTGCATGCGTGTCATTTTATGTGCCAAGTGTCCAGGAATATATGGTTGGTAGGTCTTTCCAAGATCAGTAATCACTTCTCTTCTGTGTAGGGAACAAGATACTAAGAGTAATACATCTGCAGTGAGTGGTCCAAACAAAACGCTTGTTTCTTGGGTGGAACATAGCTGTAGCTCCAGGCAGAGCACAATCATCCTGCCATCGAGAAAGTTTGACATTGTCATAAATCAAGTTGAGAAATATTTAAGTTTATTGCCAAGTCAAAATGAAGAAAATCACACGTGGATCGTCGTGGACTAAGTGAATTCATCCAAGTAATGGTTTTGAAATTTACACTAATGTTACCCTGCATATGATCTTGATTAGTTGGTGAGCTCAATGAGAGAGTATGACACCAGATTTACATCCTCGACAGAATGGCTGCATTACAAGACTCTTTCATCTGGGGGAAGTTGCCTGTGCCTTCTGAAAGGGGGTTGTTTTGGTTAAAAAAATGCCCCCCATCCTGCTCATTTTGCTGAAGTGATTCTAACCCTAGGGTATTTTTTTGATCATTGGAGGGGAATTTTGGGCCTGATGAGGGAAATTTCTTGTGATTCTATATTTTTCATAGCGGAATGGGACTAATATATGCCAAGTGAATGAATCTAGTGCAGCCGATGATAAGGATCACTTTGCGAACTTTTTTTTTGTGTGTCAGTTTTGGGTCCTAGTTTAGATTGATTGATTTTTTTGAAACACAATCACATTTTTGAATCGACATATATAATGTCAAACAATTAGTTTCAATTGTCAATTGTTTGCCTGATTCCAAACAATTCCTACTTTTAGCTGATGCCCCCTGTCCCATACGTACAATACATTGTCTCTTAGGTCATAATGAGCATGCGCACCATAGCCATATTCGTTACTATAACGGATTCCCGGGTTTGTAACTATGCTGTTATTATGTGTGTCAAACACATGTGAAATGAAGCTTGTCTTGTTATCATGACTGTTGGTCACATAAAGCTTGCCACAAACCATGAACGCATTGCCCTTTCCCGTTTTTGTTATAGGAATCTGCCAGTGTTTGTCACTGTTCAATGTTATTGGGTCTAGTCTACTGAGAACAAAGTTACAGCTTTGACGGTTGTTTGCCCAAAGAATATAAATCCCTGTTTCGTCGACTTCAATATCGACGTACGACAGTCCTCCCCAAGAATATTGGCAAACATTTCTGACAGTGGCACTGCCCGGAAGAGTTATGTTGATGATCTTGTACGGTTTATTCAAGTTTGCCAGGTCATACACGAGGATCGTTGCAGGATTCCTCTGTGGACAGAACAGTTTTCCACCAATCATCTGGGCCTGAGCACCAACGCACTCTGTTGGCAACCCGTAAGATCTGGCGTTTTTGTTCTTGATGAAGTCTGCCTCCGAAGGATATAGATTCAGCATTTTTACATTGATCCACCCCTCGATGCTGTAGAATGCTCCTGTTTTTGATAACTGGTCCCTACCAAATGTGCCTTGTGTGCTGCCTCTTTTGGAGAGAACCTGGCCTTTCTTGAACCCGGATATATCCGAGCAGTTCACTAAGAAGAGAACAACAGTCTTTATTTACTTTTACTAGCTTAATAAAGTTTTAAAAACAATTTTATGTTGTGAGTGCATGGTTTATACTTAATACAACTCCATTTAAAAATTTTCAGTTGTGAAGCCTGTCATAATCAACTTCAGAGAGGATTTTTATGCATTTTTAATTCTGGCCAACGGACTGAAATACAAATTGATTCCAAGAAATCTTTCTACATGTTGCAACCCACTCAGGCAAGTCACCAAAGTTTCCATTTTGTATTTTCCATAATGCCTGTTTGGGAAAATTTTGTGTCTTGATTTCTCACATTTGTGGGTTGAAAATAAAACTGTTACTTACGGCCGTCCAATTTAGACCCTTTCTTGTTGCCTGTAGTTTTTTCCATCAGTATCTCATAGGTCAAATTAAGGTGACCTGCAAGTAATTATAGATTACTAAAACTTGCACAAGACAGACACTTTCAAGGGCATCTCAATGGTATGAACTCAGATTGGGGATTAAGCTGAGCTGGGCAAATTTAGAAATTTCAGGGGTGGGAGTGAACCAAATGTGTTAAATCAGGATATGTATGGTAATATTAATTTTTCTTCTTAACACCATCATCTTTACATACGATTAGACAGATACTGTGGTGAATAAAGCCTAATGCTTAGTACTCCAGTGGCATGCAAAGAATCCCACGCTCATACCCTCACTGGTCGGGATTGAGCTACTCCACTGGTTTGCTAGCCATAAAAAAAATCTGCCACCTTCCAAAGAAACCAGCCAGCTTCAGCTGAAGCAGATGTAATTGTTCTTTCTGGAATGACTTGGGTAATTAGGCACAAAATTGACCATCGTAAACATGGTAACCATTGTAAACACTGGTAGTATTTTTTAAAATTTTGTTTTGAATGTTTTAAATAGACTTATACTTGAATAGTTTGTGAAAAGTACACATGGCTATTTTTTTGAATTTTGAAAACTGGACTAGAAATGTGACTTTCATAACCTAAATCTAGCAATTATAGTGAGTATTCTACTTCATAGATTCTGCTGGCAGCGCAGCACAATGGGCCAACTACAAAGAGTCCCACACACCAGCAGTTGGAAATTGAGAAAAGCCAAATGTCATGTGCAACTCTGCTCATGGTACCCTGACCTCTTGTTGGTTTTTAATGTCAAATATGGACACTCAAAATTAGAGTGATTTAGTCTGTTCTCTCAGCCAGTGCTTAATCTGTGGGCATTTATAGTCTTGTGAAGAACGCCTGATAAATTGTTGCAGCGTGTTGTGATTCACAAAGACTTATTCATGAGATGGTGCTATTTGTGGCCTTGTTCCACATGACTTCCTGAAGGTGACTATTTCTACAGAGGTAGCTTGGTGCTCTTGTGCTATCGTGTAACTAAGTTAACCATTGTGGCAAAAGCATGTTATGACTTAGTCCCAATGGTAAAGGGGTGGTTTTGTGACTCACTAGATGGATTTGCTAGTTGTACATATGGCTAATTGGTGTCATTAGATGCCCCAAATTTAATGGCAAGTTCGACTGTTCTCTTACTTTCTAGATCATGAAGCTTCGTTGTTAGTAATGTCTGCTGGACTTGAACACTCTGTAGTGTTGACCTCAGTAAGTCGTCGGTTTTCTTGGCTTGCTGTGTACAGTTAACAAAATCCTGCTCAAGCCGGTTGTGAGTTACCTCCAAGTTCCTCAACTCCGTATCAAGTTGTCCGTAAACTACTGACAGGTATTTCAGTCGTGTTGAAGTCTTATTATTCTGGACTGCTCGCTGTTCTGATATTTTGGTGATTAAACTTGCTTGTTGTTTTACCTGAAGGTCTTGACGTTGTTGGTATCTTGAAAATGTATTGATTTGGTTCTGCAGTGTTGCGGTTGTGTTGCGAATGTTGTTCTCGCAGTCTGCCCTGTAGTTATCCACTTTGGTATTAAATGCATCGACTGAGAAAGAGTGATTGGCCAGAGACTTCAAAAGAAGGTTTTGTCTGCTGCGTAACTCTGCTTGCGTAATTTTGAAGTCATTTTGCTCTCTTGATTGATTTTGGTTAACAATTGTCTGCTCAGCAACTTGTTGAAAGATATCAACTTGCTTATTTGTCACCGACTTCAGTACATTTTTATGCTTTTTCAACACTGCATCTTGGCTGCTCAATTGCTGTTGGACTTTAATCTGATTGGTCAGTAGACTAGCCACCTGCTTCTTGAGATCCTTCACCTCTGCTGCCTGATTCCGTGATTGGGTAGCAAGTAGATTATTTTGAGTTTGGAGCAACATTTGTTGCGTTATCATATCTCTTATCAACGTTTGTTGCGCTGCCTGGTCATTTAGATGTTTCTTATCATTTGACTTCAATGTTTCTATTTCCTTCTCCAGATTTCCTGTCTTAGTTTCCAATGCTGTGGCAGCCATGTTTTTTATAGCCAACTCCTGACTGACTGAATTCAAAATCTTCCTCGCCGTGTCCAGTTCAGTCTTAATGTCAGTAATTTGGCTGCAGCAGCCTGAAGGTGTAGGTTGTGGCTCTCCAGATCCAACTGAGGGTGTAGGTATTGGCTCTCCTTTAGGTCCAACTGAAGGTGTGGGCAGTGGCGGTCCTGCAGTCCGTACATCTGCTGAGTGGGCTTCAGCTGCTAGCACATAGGATAACGACAATATTGCAGTAAACCATACTCCTTGATTTTTACCAGCCATTGTGATGTCTGGTGCTCATATCAGTGAATGTAGAAGATGATGTTAAGGCGTTGTTAGACTTTGAACTAAGTTATCACAAGTCTCTGCAATAACATGGTTAACGGTGTCACCTGAAGGTGAGACAAGATTAAAGCGTAAATTGTTATCATTCTGATAAAAAATGGTAATAGATTTTTGCGGGCGATTGGCCTCATTAGTTGAATACAAGAGCAGAATTGAGTGTTTTGCTTAACTAAACTTGAATAAAGGAACAGAATGTGAACCCGGTTATTCTATTTTCCTACAGGGGGAGCAAGGTGCATGGTTATGGTTTTGATTATTTTGGTTTTCTTTTTGAATCCAATTGCTAAATGAGTTACTTCTGCCCTTGGGAGTTCAATGTGAACTGATAAAGCCAGGTTAAAGGAGGTTACAGTCATTTGAAAGTCTCTTAGAGTCTAGGCAGCCTATTAAGTAAAATGTTCGTGAAATTCTGTAGAGTGACTCAGATTACCCCGCCCTAAGAAATAGTATCCTTATGAGAAACTTAAGTCATTTGACTTTTTATTTTAAGCTAATCATACTTTAGTGGGTGAACCTTCAAGAAAATACAGAAGTATTAATATGTTAACCCATAAAAATCTCATTTAATATTCTGTCAGACCGTATGCTTCCTGAGATATCTTAGGCTTGTTGCCAGCATCCTAACACTCGGCGCACTCTTCTAATCGGCAAATTCTGTTTAGTGAATATTGTGTGTACCCAACTCCTACAACATACTTAACCTTTTTTGAAAAATTCACTCTCCTGGTGTTTTCAGGTATTGGCAATGGAGATGGCAGTGACCTCAGTATGAAACTAATCTCCGACAAACAAGAAATATTTAGGTGTTCGTTTGGCAACAACTGGAATTGTCAGGTAAGTTGTGTTGTCAGAACGGTAATATGTAGCAACTGTTTAAAATATTTCAGTTAAATTTATGCAGCCATTTGCCAGCGTGCAGAGTGTAGTCTCTTCCTTGCGAAATTCCATGTTGTCTCAGAACCTGATGTTTTTTTGACATGTTGATATAGCTCATAGTGCTATTAGTGTGAAGTGAACTTAGGGAGTATACGCTGAACACACTATTCTATTATCACTGGTACTGTTTCCTTCCACAAAAAGGACGAAAAATGAAATCAAACATCTCAATTGTTCAGGCTACTCATGTCTTAACACTGTGGGATTAAAGTACAATGAAGAATAATCTAGCGGAATGATTATGGTTTTCTGGCCAGTCTCGAATTGCCTACCTGCCAACTCCACTCTGTTCATCACCACGACATTATAATGTTATGCCATTGATACCATAGTAGATCAACCTGATCATTGGATTTTGTTTCACTATTTAGCCTAAAGTGACAATTTTTGGTTTTATTATGATAAGGTCTTGAAAGATGAAATACGAGTAGCTTTAATGTTGTGTGTTTTATATTATGGTTTGGTTTAACTTGTTTTCCATGTATTTCGCACCAGGTTATGAACTACAGAGCAGAGGGCAGCATGGTGGCTACGTTAGTCAATGTGCCGGAGTTGATGGGAGATATTAAAGTCAGATTTGAGTCAAGTGCAGTAAGTACTTGTGCCCGTACTTGTATTTTAATTGTTCATTTGTGTATATCGACGGGCCTCATGTTTTTGGTTGGAAATCTTTGTTTTGTTTCTTTAATACGTCCTTGAGTTAGTGTTCCTACTTGATATCACTTTTGAACCAAAATAATATAGTTCATCACTTAGTTTGTATTGGAAGATTCACTGTCATGATCAGGCGCTTCCCCATATAGAACTCCTCTGGATTCAAAGCTAAGACTCTTGGCTGGTACACAAATGTGGAACTGAACTCATAAGGTTTCCGTTTCATGCACTGTGTTTCACCACAAAGCCTGACTGGGGGCACGCTACACTGACTACTTTGTCTATGTTCCAGAATATTCCAAAAGGTTACGACAACTGCCCGTTTTATTTCTGGTTCCACACGTCATTTATTGAAGAGAACAGGTAAGTCATGAAAAAGACTTCAACTAATTGTCATAATTGCATGCTGCAAATTGCAAGTTTACCATTCAATTGTAATTTGCAGTTCCATTAGCTCCATGGCTCATGAGATTTTATAGACATAAATGTGTTTCTTCCCTATTTTGGCCCAAGATTTTCCAAAATTCTCATTTTCCTGTTTTCTAATAACCTTGCTGCAAGTAACCGAAACTTAACCAAATGCTGTTTTATTCCACCTACACGGTACAATTCCAAGGTAATGCAGTAATCTTGGTCTTTATTTTCTTAGAAATATGACACTTGTCTGTGATATTGGGTACTAATGTTTAAAATTAACCAATTTCTCCAAAAAAATGAAACTGAGTTATTGTAGGAGTTCAATGCTGGTAACATATGTGTCTGAATTACTTAGGAGATTAAAACCTTTCATCTGCTTGTATTGATGTGGAACGGGAATGGACTCTGCAGAAAGACTTGCGTCATGTCGTAAACATGCGCTTTAAACAAGATTCTGTCATCTCCACCTGCTTTATCCGCATTCTTTTAGACCCTGTTTCTATTTTGAGTTTAGTGATTTGTATAATTTGCTGGCAAGCCTTCTTTTAGATATGATCTGATAAGAAATAGTAATTACCCTCACTATATGACCTTGTGAACAGTCACTCTATTGCATTACGGTGTTTTCCGTTGATCCCAACTTGTTCAATTATATAGCCCAAAAACAAATTGGGAAGATGACCCCTGTAACCAATATCTTACATGACTGATTAACTCCATTCTAGCATTTATGGTTGGAGGGCCAGCTCTCTTTTGTTCGATAATTGCTCTATTCTCCAACAAGATCATATCTAGCCTGACTGGGCTGTGCTGTTAAAAATAAATATTAGTTATAACAAATTTGAACATAAACCAATAGCATTTCTGAATTCCTCGTCAAATGCTGATCATGTTTAGTTTTTGAAACCCCAAAATCACCCAGCTGCAACCGAACATACCAATTCGCTCTGGGTTTGACTGTGTTCACATGAGGTCTGTTATAAGCCTAGTAGATAATTGGCCTGCCTGTTGTCATACGAGAGACAAAAGACTGTGCTTGGCAATTAACAAAGGAGCTAGATGTTCTTACAAGATCACAACCCTCAGCGTCTGGTAAAGTCACTGAACGGGAGAATGCCGTCATGGATGACTAGCCCTCTAATGTGAATGGAATGTGGATAGAATAGGCTGGCTACCCGCGTGACATTGGAGAAATTCAAGATTTCTTTAAATTTATCCTTGGCTTATTTCATTTAAACGGGATGTTTATTGCATGGTTGTCATGCTATCAAACCAAACATTCATTTCTTCAGGTGCTAACGGACGGGTTATTCTGGTCGGCATTCTTAGACAGAGTCATGTGAAAATGCTACAAACTGGAAGCACGATTTTTAAAACGATGAAAGCATTGTGTATTAAGTTACATAAAAATGGAATCTTTATGTGTTCTTTTTACCACAGTCTTCAAAGTGGTTGGTTTTCAAAAAGGTCAAGTGTTCACCCTGTACTGCATTAAAAAGTTCCATTTTCAGTTGCTGATCTCTCAAGTACTTGACCACGTGGAAATGGAAGGCACATCTACATAGAATTAATGGCTTAACAGGAACTGTTAATTCAATTAACTGTTGTTGAAGACTGAACTTGATATAATAACATAGCTCATGGGCGTGTCATATTATGTACCTAAAGCAATATAGCAATCAGTCTACTAGAAATAGGCTGGTTGTGTGTTATTGAACACTAGATGGAGCTGCTAACTGGTATATTGAAACAATTAGGAATTATTGTCATTTTGTTTCAGATTGAGACTGCACAGAAATGTGATTGATAATCCACACAAGGAGAAGACATGGAAACTGTTTAAGAATAACTTCAACATTGAACTGACGTTCGAGAATGTTTGAGATCAACCGATGAGCAAACTAAGAAATTGATTGGATGGAGATTATTCAGTGTTTGAAAACAAAGATTTTTTTTGATTTTTGCCTCTTGCATAATGTGTCAAGTTTTCATAATAATTTGTAAGTATTGAAGATATTATTGTTTCAAGTTGGCCTGGATCAGTGGTGCGAAATTGTAACGACTGTAAACATTCGTAGCAAATCAACTGAAACCACAGGTTGCTGTTAGAAAAACGCAATCAGTTGCCTAGAAATAAGCAAAGAGTTTTATTACTGTTTACAAGAAGTTTTGTGTAAGCAAAATTACACGCTGTATACAGTGGTGTTTCTACTTAATGTTGCATTCAATAGTGTTGTTTATTCCAGATTTTTGTTATGCTTTATGTTAGACTCTTTTGAAGGTCTTCACACCATTCTTTCTAATATCAAACAGACTAACAGGAAAAGTTGCCCACTTCCTGAGTTGCCTTGCTGTAATGCAGGACTTGTCCAGTGTCAATGTCTGGAGAACTGATGTTATTTTGACATAAGGCTGACCTTAGCTGTTCATAAACCATGCAGTACCTGTCTTGAGTAAATTAGAAACATTTGATGCCCACCTCAACTGCCGATAAGCAAACCTCAGCTACCAATAGGTGGGCTTCCCTTAGCTATGGTCATGGTCAAGTTTTTAATGTGAATTGATGAGTACATGCTGTTACGCCCCCTCACTAAACCCATCACTTTGGAACCAAAGAAGATAAAAGCAACTTAACGTGATGACTTGGGTGTAAGTATTATCGTGTATAGACAGACAATCATGCGTGCTCCAAAGATTCCGAACTAATTCAGACAGACACAGTTTGTTGCTGTTTTGTCAGGGTCACTCTCGAATGCCTACACAGCTAGCCTGCTTCACTACGGTGTTGCAACATTGTGCGTAGTATTCCGTGAAGCTACAGCGACAGGATAGTTAAAGCAGTTTAAACCTGTGAGTCGAAGTTCTATGGATTGCCATGGTAGGTCCCGATCACCTGGGACCTGTTTTTGGAAGAGACTATTGGCTTTTGCCTTTAGCCATAAACTTGAAATCTGACTACAAATAGCGAAAATTTGATTTTTTGTGTTTCTTGAAACATTTCATCTTCCTTTCAACCTCAGCCTCTTTTCTTGAAACGAGTCTTGATTTGTAGTCAAAAGACAAAAGGAAACCAGCTATAAGACCATTTCACACTGTAACTATGAATTGTGACAGTGTGATTGAGGCTTAAGGGAGCTAGTGTTCTCAGCGTTTTCTGTGCTTAAAACCTGTTCCTAGAATTGATACGTCTGTTACTTTGTTTACTACTGCAAAGTTTGTTTATGAAGCATCGATTAGAAAAGCGATGCAGTTAAATCGTTTATATTTTAGAACGAAAATTGATTTTTATACATATCACCTGTATGCAGTATATGTGTATGTAAAAAGTTGTATTGTTATTAATTATCCAGGTGGTGCTTTTTGTTGGTTGTCATGGTAATAAGGTGGAATTACTCGTAATGGACTTAAAAAAATTGTTTTTGATTTTTGATTTGGTGGCACTTGGGAGACACTAGTGCTGCCTGTGTAAATACTAGTCACATATTATACAAATTTATCTATGCAGATGAGCAACTTTGTGATCTTACAGATAAGTAGAAGTGGACCCTTAGCGCCATCTATTGATTGTTGCAGAGTATCAGTGTTTGGGTAAAACAGTCCATACTGAGGATTGATATGTTTGACTGTCTTCCAGTGGTATTGTTTGAAATTGAGGTGAATTTTTAATCTATTTCATGAAATATTCCTTGGTGTTTCTAGAAAAAATGGTTAGTTTTTCCTCTTGGTAATTTATGCCCGTGATGTTGATATGATCCAATTTAATGTGGAGATGTTCAGATGAAGATTTAAAGTGTACTGTTATCCTTGTATTTTTTGTTAATATCAACAAATCCCCATGAACCCAGTGAACGGGGAACAACCCATTGAATGGGGAACACTACCTGAAGACTTGATTGATAAAAATTTCACTTAATTTGTAAATGTTTTAAGAAACGTAATGATTAACAAAATGTTTCATTTGTTAAAATGTTTATTAAGAAAAATATGATGTACAATTGGAGTTAAGCCTAAAAAGCGTTGCATCTGGTTTGCTCTGTACAGCTGTCATCAAGCCTTTTGAAAAAAATGAGCATTTTCAGCAATGCAATAAGTCTTGGAAAATTTCAATTTTGTCAATTATTGTAGTCCTAAGTTGGAAGATTTTTTACTTTACTAGGAATATGGCATTAATACACATGTGTTATTGAATTGTCAGGTTATAATTGTGACGTATTTCTTCCTAGTTAGAACATTTGTAAAGCAGTTAATTAGAATATATTTATATAATGTTTCAAATCTCTAGTTGGGCATGGCGCGTGCCACACAAGTTTCGTTCATCTAAAATGAAAACATTCAGAAGTCTTTATTCTGTGAGTTTGAGACTTAAACATGATTGGGTTTGTGAAAGTTAAAAATAATGCTCAATGCTTTAAATTAATAGTGTCTACAGAGCTGCAAGAATATGGAGGCACATTATCCAAAAAGACAGTTTAATTATGAAATCATCAATTTCAACACTAATGTACCTAGACAGTAGACAAAGTAACATCTCCATCTTTAATACCTATTCCCACTTAGCAATTTGACTGCAAGGTAGAGTCGCACCTGTGTTGCAGACGCTAAGTTTAGATGGGCCTTTGAGGTTGCAGCAATGCTCTGCGGTCAAGTGATGAGTCCTTATGTGCAACTGAGGGTCCATATTGAATGACAATATGTTCCACATAACCAAATACCCCGTCATGTCAGAGAAAACCACGTTTACTACTTAGATCTAGTTTATTTCCAGCAAGTATCACAAACCACTGTCAAACAATCTTTAAAAATGACATGTCATAAAAACATCTGAAATTTATAGACTACCACAAAATTTCAAATATAACACTCGTCACTGTTTTGCAATTTGTTCTGCATGATCACGATGGGAAAACTAACTAGTACTTGTTCATTATTGGAAATTTTTGTTCGTGTCACATGATATAAGGGATGAATCATAGGAAACAAAAATTAAAATGAATAAATTAATACATTCAAACGTGTATCCCAACATAACCTTTTGTTTAAAGACACTCCATTCTGTTGCAGTGTGATATTTAACACATTGTCAACAAATGAGATTCTCACAATTCCAAATAACAACAAAGTATACGGTGGAAAAAATTCTTCAATTTGGGAGAAAATTATTCGATAAAATTGATTTTCAGAGACATCTTACAAAGCCAATAGTCATTTCTGTTGAGACTCGTCCACCATGTTATGTCCCAAACCGAAGAATTTCCACCATATGATTTTTAGTAGCACAAAATGTTCTACCACTGGCGTGATTAGCCGAGTGTGTACATGATGATTGAGGAATGCCATTTTGTGCATGTGGACGCCCCAGATCATGCACACGTTCAGAGGCCCTCAAACTTGAGGTGGTTTAACATGCCAAGAATAGCATCTCCTTTACAAGCTACAACCTGAACAAAGTTCAGACGCAGAAAACCTAATGCATTAACTTGCCTTATTTCAGTAATTGAATTGTTTTTTCCAACAAACGCCAAGTCAAAACAAAAGATTTGATAGGAAAAACGTGTCCCAACACAAAAGTAACACTAGCTGTGCTCCCGAGATGTGCGCGCTTTATCTCATTTCATAAACGAGATGGAGTTTATCTGTTCACAGTCGCGCACCTACAAACTATGCCAGTTCAATCTTGGGTGTTTATTTTGGGTGAACAAGAATGTGCATGAGAATTCAGCAACGACCGGAGATGCTTTACAACACAATAATCATGTGATTAACTGGGACTCATCAGTCATTTTCGACAATGACAGCAAAGGGTAGCAAACTGTGTAAGAACAGAGGCTGTGGTCAGAGCCTGATTGATTGATTATTCAAGGGCCCTCACCAACCCAGGTCCCAGCCAGTTTGGAAAAACTACTGTAACATTACTGGGAGGTCAAAAACATTCACTTCAGGCACGTTAAGTGTGAGACAGTGTATAGATGAGCCCTGTCTCATCCAATCATATGAATCTATTAAAAGAAATTTATGTTTCATCCATGTAAATTAGACCAGGTGTGTGTTCCATAAAACAAGATTCTTGGAAGAAAAGCATGAATTCGCAAGAGTGTAAGATATCGCGATATATTGCGTGTGGCCACAACTATCTTCCTTAGTGAGATTCTTGTGTCAACAAAACAATTCAGGACTTTAAGAATCAGAAATGTTTTCCCAAACCTCTGAAAAGAAATGTGCAGAGAACAATTGCTAATCAGAAGAACTGAACCCTTGAACCCACTCCCTCCTGATGTGGTATCTACTTTGCTTTGATCACTAAATCATAGATTACTTACACATTCTGATTGCAATATGATTTACAATTATTCCAGAAAATGTAAGTTCAATGAGAATTATTTCCACAAACAAACAGAATATTGAAAATCAAGAAAGCAAGACAATTGTATGTTCCAGCTGTCACCAGGTATAACATCCAACGACCACTAGCACTAGTTTTCCGTTATTCTGCTAGTCTGTGAAGTGTTGACTTTGTCCATTCGTATGCTACAAACAGCGCCCCCGTAGCTGGAAATGTGCGGAGTAATCCTGGTCCCAGACCTCTATACAGTGCCCGTACACCTGCAAACAGAGTAGTCGCTAACACACATTATATGCTGCACGGAATTCGACAGTTTAAAGATTATAGTGAAAAAATAAATTAAATACTGGACTTACGGATTTGTGTTGGTTATATTGCATCCTCATCCCGAGGCAGGCCATTGAGGTGTCAAGTGATGTATCATGTGACTTGTCATGTGATCAACAGCACAGTCTGTGCTGAATACTCCTGAGCGCTCTATCCAATGTTCTTGGTAACAGACTGTGCCGTCGATCACATGATGAGTCCAATGATATGCCACATGACAACTCAGTGGCCTGAGGAAGTCCTCAGCATGAGGACGCAATGAGCAAACTCAAATTCGTAAGTCCAGTATTTGATTTATTATGCGCCCACATATTTATATGTGGACGCATTATGCCATCATCTCCGTCCGTGCAGCGTCCGCTGCTCCATCTCCAAAATGCCTTGAGGTATGTTCATGAAATTTTTGCACACGTGTTTCTTCCATGAATGGGACGGCATGAGCGAACTTTCGGACGGATCCGACTACCGGTGTGCCCCCTAGTGGCAATTTTAGTTGTTTACGTTTACCTCTGTATCTTCAAAAGTCCTGAACGATTTTCGTAAAATTTGGTATATAGGCATCTATTAGTGAGATGACCCTGTCCTTCCATTTTCGGATGGATTCAACGTAGTTTGCGCAACCTAGTGGCCATTTTTACTGTTTTCGAGTCTGTTTTTTTTGCGTGTACCCCTCTATCAAGCAAACCGCTCAAAGGATGATTGTGAAAATTGGCACATGTTCTTACTGTAAAGTGGACGGCTGACAATGATCTTCTGACGATTTCAACTACTATGGCACCTCCTAGTGGCAGTTTTGTTTTTTTGCGCCAATGGCTGTATCTCCTACAACGTTCGAAGGATCTTTACAAAATTTAGTAAGTGTATTTATATGATGTTCACAACAGACAACAACAACTTTCGGACGGATGTGACTGCTGGTGTGCCACCTAGTGACAATTTTATTTTTTTACGTTTACCTCTGTATGTTCAAAAGTGCTCAACGTATTTTCATAAAATTTGGCATACAGGCATCTGTTAATGAGGTGACGCTATCTCTTCGTTTTCACAAGGATTAGACCTAGTTGCGCCACCTAGTGGCCATTTTTACTGTTTTCGAGTCTGTTTTTTGGCATCTACTCGTCTACCAACCAAACCGCTCTAGGCCGATTATGAAAATTGGTATGTATCTTCTTATACTATGAAGAGGACAGCTGATGATTTTCCGACGACTTCGACTACCGTGGCGCCTTCTAGTGGCAGTTTTTTTTGTGCTCATGGCTTTATTTCCTAAACTGTGTGCAGGAATTTTACTAAATTTATCAACCTCTCTACTTTGCAGTGAAAACATTTGCACGGATTTGACTGGAGAACATCGACACACTAGTCATGTGCAACCAATAACTGCATTAGGCGCACTTTCCAATACTGTGGGCCATACCTTCTTCTCGCAATATCTTCAGGAAGACCGTAACAATGTCGTTGCCTTTCTGTCCTGCTGTGCCACTGATCTGCACACGTGACTTGACAACATCTGCTGGGAAAATGGCTGCCCATAAACTTACACCACCTATGCCTCCAGCAATGGCTGTTCTAAGAGGACCTTTATTGGGAATAAATTAACAATATTTACACTACATCTGCTAACTGCATAAAACGAATGAAATATGACAAGGAAACTTAAGAACTCAATCTGTAACATAGAATATATGTTATGACAGCTGTATAGCAGTGATCATACAAAAATAGAGCTGCTGAATCAATAGCTTTGCTGAGAACTAATTAGACTAAATAAGCTTCCACTAGTCTTCCCTGTCACACTCCGTGCTAATTAGATGCACAATCACCATAAAGCGTGACTCCCAGTCTGGCTAATAATACTGGAGTGCACCACATAGAACAAGATTCTTCCGAGTTAGGCGAGATCGCGCAAGATCCCAAGAGTGAAAGGCAAGTGTTTCCTATGTTCAAAGTCTTAGAAGCGTAGCCTTGCAAGAGTCTCAGGAGTGCATTGCATTAGGGAATACACACCAACTAATGCCACCTAGTGAATTTCAAACTCGCCATTAGCACGAATGTGCCTTACAAAAAATCTCAGCATTTTGTTTCTGGTTTTCTCAAACAGGAGATACCCAATATACCTATTTCGTCTTTCGTCTTTCCCTGCGGCGTCAAAAATCCTCGCGCAACCTCGTAACCCCCAAAGAAGAAGAAATATCCAGGCATCTCGCGCATGAGAGTCGCTGTGAAGCCCACGTAGAGCCCTCGTATACCGTCAGCCTTTAGAACATCTCTAGTTACCGACCACGGACCCCTGAAGAAAACAGTTATAGAAAACAGTTATGAATGCAGCCTCAATGTGAGCAGGTCTGGGCTGCTTTAGTGCAGCTTTGCAGGAATGCTAATGTGGTACACACTCGACTGATGAAAAGTCAAAGAGTACAGTCATTGGATAGGAAATATTTACCTTCGGAGAAAACATGGCGACCCAAAAACATGAAACTTTAACCTAGGATAGGCAGCATTTACCTTCAATCATGACATGCTGACACAAAGATGTGATTCTTTGATATGAATAAAGGTCTGTGTGGTATATAAGAAGCACGTCTGAACGACGGGGTAACGAATCAAACAGGGGCGCTACTGGTGCTTTATATTCAGAGCACCAAACTCATACTTCTTGTACACGGTGTTTGCTTTTTTGGTAACTTAGTCCAAGTTTGTAGGCAAGTACAGACAAGTCAGCGTGGCCAGAGGAATTCTACTGAAGTAATGCCTCAAAGTACTGACCTTTACAAACAATCCTTGACTAAAACAAGCATCTGTACGGTTTGCAGAAAGTCCTGGGTTCAAGCCCCGGTCAGTATAGAGATCTTCTCAGGCTTAACTATAGGTAACGTAATGTGACCAACATATAACGCGTAAGAAGACCTTTAATTCTTACTTATACCTTGTTAACGCACTGATTCATAAAAGCACAATATTATTTATTGAGCATTAATAGTTTCTTATTGTACCCATTTCACTCACATCACGTGACCCCCAATCATTTCAAGTTTGAGCAGATTCCTGACTCGACTGACACTTGGACCCCAGATTTTTGAAACATGCTGTAAAATTCCAGCATGTACAGGGTATTTCGAAAAGATGGTCATAATACAAAGATACAAAAATTTCACACTGAGTCATTCTGTATGATTATGTAACAACTACATACACATTTTTTAGCACCACTTTAGGATCCTGGCCTTTTAGTGAGCACGTTTCTCGTAAAGCCTGAAGTCGACATTTCACCAGTTCAGTTGGGCATAGCGTAAGAGACGAGAAAAACGCAGCGAAGAACCCAGCCGTGGCATTTTCTAGTACACTCATGTCAGCGACAGTTTTTTTTCCGGTGAAGCTTATGACGAATTTCTGACAAATGCCGTACGCCATGAAGAGGACGGAGTTCTCTGCAATATTGGCAGCTAATGCTGGTACGGTGCCAGCATACAAGCCTCGTATACCATCCTGTTTGAATGTTTGAGCAAAACACTGGAACGCGCTTCTGTACAGATGTGGGAAAGTTTGCATCTTCACTTTGACAGTATCCAGTGGCTGGCCTACATACACCGTAGCTATCCCTCCTGAAATGATATCAACTTGTGTTAACGGCAGTTTTCTTCACAAAAATATTATCCAGATTGTTTTGGGAGCTTGCATTTTTAAATTTTACCAGGAGGAAAACATTGTTTTAACAAATAGACCATGTTCGCCATTTTGAACACGTCGAGCTGTTTGGTTTTATTATTCATTCAACATTTTCAAGGAAAAACTTTAACCAGCTGATGATTATCAGTTTGGATATACTTTATATTGGTGTGTTGTGACATGTATAAAGAACACACATGACAATAACAGCTGGTTTTATATCCAAAGAAACGATATCCGTGGGCTTACATTCAAATTAAATACCACGGCCTAATATCTGGGATCATTGGATGTTCCCAGAAAATACATTATTTTCCCCAGAAATGACAAAGGAAAATTTCCACTCAAACTTCTACACTTCAGTAAATAGTATTCAAGCATTTTTGCGTCATGTTCAGACCTTCTAAACAGAATCTGAGAAAAAAGGTAGCTGTCAAGGACACCTTTCATAAGTCTGAATACATATTTTGCAATGATCATACTAGCTTATTAAGTAATTTCCTTCAACTCGAAGCCTTTAAGATGTACTCGCATGCTCTTAACTACGCTAATGTATAGCAGGAACTAAACGACAATGCTATTTTAACACATTCTCCGCTTAGCAAATTGCAGATGTATTATAATAGTACATTTATAATTTGCAAATGTGAAAACAAAAAATTCGGCAAATAGGTGAACTTTGCACTAATGACATACCTCGCGGGCTCATATAGTGTTATGCAGTGTTATTCCCCGGCACCATGTCACGATACTTACTGGACACGGTTCAGTTATTTGTCAAGGATCATTTTCATCACAAAACTTGTTCTTAAAAACATTTTGCAATTTTCAAGCTACTTCATAATCACATAGCCGTTATATATTGTGTTTCTAACTAATTTGGCCAAGCAATCACAGAGACAAAAAATTAGCCTACACGTTCCACTTTAAGGTTTTGTAGGACCCAGTTGATTTGTAGGACCCAGTTGACATGTCTGTGTATTTAACCAAGATACAAACTACAGATTTTTAAACTCAGTAAAAGTACATATTTTGCACAAAGCAATTACTCGGTCACATGACCATACCATTTATACCACCGATGAAGTCAATAGTAGCATCCAGAGAGTGCTGGGCAGCTGACCTGGATAGGACATCTTCAACTTTGACCTCTGAAGACATGGTAGAAGGATGAGGTCACCTATGATGAGACAGAAACAGGAACTCAGAATCAACCTTGACCAAACCCAAGCTCCCTCCTAACTATGGTAATTCTTCACTTATTTTAAGTATACAATTTTGTCAACAATTGAAATTTTATTCCTCCACAAACACAAAAATGAAAAAAATTACAATGTATTACCAACATAATTTCTCTAATCTCCAACATTTATCACACCGACTTTTAAATCAAATTTCCATAGCTCACCAAATTTGGACAACAGTGAAAAGGCAAATTTTTGAGGACTGTCAAACGCAGACACCACAAAAATCTGAGATTTGTTCACAAATGAATTTGTTGAAAAGGAATTAATTCTGAAAGAGCAAAAATGACACTTTGTAAATGTCACAAAACAACAACTTTCCTTTGTTTCCAGCCGGGGAGTCGAATCAGCCTTCAAAAACAAGAAAAAACAGTTTTGGCAATTATTTCTGTGCGAAATAAGTAAAGAAATACAGCACTATGCTACCATTTTTACACTGCGCATGCCAGGGAATATGATGTAATACCACCTGCCGCGCGCAATTGTTAAAAATGGCCAGTTAGCGATTTTGGGAACTGAATGAAGGACTGCTTGAAGAAAAAGTTCAATAACAGGAGTATTTGGTTCAACCTTCGGAGCATAACATTAAATCCTCGTGAGAGACCGTCCGGAGTTGTCAATGGGGCAACTCCTGACGGTCTGGGATCACAGATCTGTTCCGCCCATTACATTTTATTGCCCATGGAGCCGATGGTTTGGTGATCAGAGCTCCTTGAAGAAACATGACTTGCATTATCTCGATTTATGACCCACAACACATGACTGGACAAAACCTTTTCAAATTATTGCAGATAAGCCAGTGGAGCGTGAGACCCCGGAGGTCCCCGTCAAGTCCTCACGACAATTCCACGTTATGGTCCCTACATGCGCAACAACGTGACTCTGATGTTTTAGTCAGTGTGAGGCATAATTCGTCAAAATACTCACGGTGCATGAAGCGCCCTATATTAGCAACACCGTCTCTACTGAGCTAGCTGAAGACGATGGTCACTGTCTAGTAGGCTAGGGCCTATAGCCAGCAGCTAGTACGTGTTACTACAACGCAACGGGCTCTAGTCACTACACAGGTACTTATAGCAACATGAATTCGACGGTTTAATCAGTGTGAGGCATAATTCGTCGAAAAGCTGCCGACGTATATAAGGCTTACAGTACAGAATGGCCACCGTCTCGAACTCTCGAACAACCTCAAGAGTGAGACTGACTGAGAGTGAGACAATCAAGTCAGGCACAGTCTACAACAAGCCACACACACACTGAGGCAGTGTGAGCCTGGGGTTGGATACTTAGAAAAACTGACACACCAATTTACCTCACTTGTTTAAGGAACGAAATCTCACGCAGAAATTGTCAGCTTCAATGGGTCATTTTTGCTCTGCATGATGAAATACACACAACATACACAAGAGCACCGACCTCGCTGGTTCCCTGCGTGCCGCTAGGTGGTGTGGTAGCTGGCTGGGCTAAGCACGAAGCACGCAGGGAACTATCGAGGAGCACCGACTACACCACAGGCACTACAGGCAGCGCTGCACGCAATAACAGGTCACGCGGTGTTTTATGGCTCTCTGGATGTCCGGTTCCCCGCATGCTTACTGGATGTCTTAACTTGGTTCCCGGGCCTCACACACTGAAGTCACGGATAACTTGTGAAGGCCTTCGGTTGGTTCTCTACATCTGTACATACCGCTAGGTGGTCGGTAGCTAGCACGCATACTGGTGTAATGTTTTGATAAAGATATAACTGAAATATATTACTCACGCATGAGTTAGTGCAAGACTATAATTTAATTGATTCTGAGTAGAGGAAGTTCTACATATGGTATTACCACAAGAATTGCATGTTTTCGCATTGTTTTATAATAGTCGAATTAAAGCCACTTGTAGTGAATTAAGTGAGTTCCAATAAAGTATTCTATACAGCAACACGTGCGTTGATCCTTTCATATAAGACACGCACACCGTTATAAGACACTGTTACAGCTGGCTGGGCACGCGGGGAACCAGCGAGGTCAAGGCGGTCCACTTTGCACATCCGGTAATACATTATCAGGTCACTAGACGTCGCGAGAGTAAAAAATTATTTTGCGACTGGTTAGTGCGTTTGCCGCAAACGCAACCTGGTTAAAAATTGCCAGCTGACAGCCAATGAAAACCATCGTTCTCAGTAGTGCGCTGCACCTGGGCCTTCACAAACTACGTGTGAGGCCCGGAAACCCGGCGTGCGTTCAGTCAGACGCTTACCCTCTGACACAGCGCCAGCTATACTAACTTTCGTTTAGCACTGCAGTGATAGAGTGTATCAGACGCTAGGACCTAAACTAGAAACTAGCTAAAATCTAGTAACAGTCACGTGTTCTTATTTAAAATACACGGCAATATCTCATGTAATCTCGTGAAGTCTTGCTTTTTAGCGAAGTCCTAGCGTTACTGAACGGGAGGCAGGTTAAGGGTATCTAGTGATCGCGCTTAGGGCGCGGTAGCCACTGAAATTGAACGTTACGCATGCACGTAAAGTACGTGCGTCAGTTAATTCTTGTTAGAGGCGTAAAGTAATTATTTTCCGCGTAAAGTAATAATTTCTGGCATAAATTAGTAATTATTTGCGGCGTAAATTATTCACGGCCTGCAATTATTTGCGGTGTAAAGTAAATTTTAACGTCGCAAGTACAATAAGTTTACTCTTCTAACTAGAATTAACTTACCCACGTAATTTTCCCATTTGGCTAACGATAGTACAAGTTACCCCACCTCGATAAGGTTGAGTTGTCGCAAGTGGGCTAGCGTCGACGCACGTGGTGGGCAACTCGCTCCCTAAGGAGAAACTCAGCCGGTAAATTTTCTAGGGTTAAGTCTCTATGTGGACGGCACGTCAATGGATTTTTCCAGGAATTTGGGCGTGCTGGCTACTTCGGGCATTATAAAAAATATGCTACGGCTAAGCCCGCACGAATATGACTATATTGATCCTGCATGCGATGCGGGCTAGTCGTGGCATTAATCATGAGTGTAATAAACGCCCCGAGACTACGCGACGCCATCATTGTCTCTAACGGAACATTATAGACCTTAGTGGTAGTGCGTAGCGTGCAATACTGACTTATGTCCGTTGTCAAATGTCGACTGGCGTCATGTCCAACTTGTTTTAACTCATGAGGAGAGGATCGGATCCTGGATGGGCCTTGATGACACTCGGGTGGATTCCAGACTTCAGTTCTCAAGTCCAAACACAGAAATTTTCTAACTAAGGAACCGAGTGAAGTTGAGACCAACACTCAGTGGCTTAAATCAACCTATTTTAACAGCAAACAGGCCTGGCTTCGCTTCAATTTGAGTAGGCCTAAACTCTTTTGTCAGTGATCTGCATGTGGGAGCCGTATATGTGAGTACTTTCACTTCAGCGGTAATTTTATTTTGACGTTTTCCATCTCCTTCATAGGTGTACTTTTCAAATGTAAAGAGTTACCGCGTTTAAAGTTGCACATTTTTCGTATAACTTAACAAATCTGAATTTGGTTTAAAATGACAAAATTAATGTTTAAATTCGCGTAAATCTGTCATTATTGATAAAAATGTTTAAATATTGACGATCACATTTAACGACCAAAATAGATCAAAACAGCAGTAAAATAAACTTTTAGAAAAATCACACTGTCACCTAGTCGGCAAGAATATGAAACTACCGTTTTGGTGTTTATACTCAAGGTATGATGAATTTAGGTTTCAAACTATTTTAACTGAACGAGTATGACAAGGGTGGTAGTATTTTGTTAACAAAGTATGAACCAGGAATTGTGAGGCAAATAGTAATTAAAGACAGAAAGATGGGGATCTCAATTCTGGGTTAGTTGGTGTCGACTTTTACCAGAGATACTCACCGCACGGATAACGATCAGGACCGAAGAATGGTACCAGTGAGCTTAACATAATTTCACGTTTCTTCAAGTTCTACCCATCTCCTACGGCCAACAATTCCCTTCCCTGACCTCCTACGGCCCTTTTCCACATTGAAGTAAAAAATAATTTGCAAATAAAATTTGGTGACTCCCTTGAAAATTTAAGTTCATGGAGCACAAAGTTGTATTATTCCATGCTCATTAAGACGTATAAATAAGAGAACAAAAATGGAATATTGATCAACACTTTACCAGCTTATTGGTTAATTTTAGTTTAAACCCCCCCCCAAACTGTTCATTTTCCGGCCTATTGCAATGTTGAAATATTTCAATCTCATGATACAAAGATGTAACGAAAATTGCTAGTGAAGTTTTCTTTGGAGTTAATGAAGGTGTCTCATCAATTAAAACAAAACACGCTAAGAATTACCACCTCCCCATTTCAGAGTAAAAATTGTACCCCTTCAATTAAAACAGCTTTGTTATACAATTAGTTTATGGGGAACCTGTTAGCAGAATACGCTGCTAGTTAATAAGTATTCTATGCGCATTATTGCCTTTGTGCGCGTATCTCGCACTTTCTCATTTAATGCAACACTTATAGGAGTTTGCAGTCACGAGCTCTGGTACTAACCCGCATGTCTATTAATGCCACGATACGGGCTAGGTTATTCACAAATTACCCGGATTCAAATACCATACAGGTCGGACACTATGTTCAGGGGTAGGCCCGGAGACAACCATTACGAGTAATTCTAAATTAAAGTCCTCCTCACTGTGCTCCAAATCACTCGCCCAGTTCTGATTTCTAATCAATAATCATAACTATTGCATCTGACAGCTACAGCTGGGCCAGCTAAGAGTAACCAGGCAGAACACAATAGCACTTTACATACGTGCGGCATAGTTTGTTTGTAGTATATTGAGTTCTGGTCAATAAAAGTACTGTGCATGGATGGATAGACTGTACCTGAGCTTCACAGAAAAGCGGGTTCGCAAACAATTGATCCTAGAGGGCTCCTATGCCGTTGCTTGAAAGCTAAGGGGAGGCGATTCTGGAGACTAAGAAAAGGCAAGCTATCGTGGACAAAAAAGTAAGTATGCATACCTGATTACGTGAGCTAAACCTACTAAATATACAGAGCCTGGCTCACTTGCCTACGTGTGGTTCAAACTAAGTGAGTCAAAACTCATGCCTGTAAGTTTACATTTCGTAGTCTCCGGGTCATGTCTCCACCTCCAAATTATTTACAGAGCCTGACACTTTATCGACTTTGGTCCTCAACACATATGCAGTTCATCTCTTATTCGTCTCAAGAAAAGTGGGTTCCACGGAGTGAGCAGGAACCGTTTTACTCGTCACGTGCATACAGCCTGTTGACTCACTGGCAGGTGAGGGAAACGATCGTGTAGGCCTACTGTAATGCATCGGGGAAATGTCAACTGAAAAAGTAATATTTACCCTGAAGTTTGCTCAGTGATGAAATCTCTGGCCTAGTGCTTAATTCTCAAACAATATGAAAGTCAGTCCAAGTGTGGGGCACTACGGCGCTGAGCCTAGCTAGCTAGACCTTCGGAAGGGTTAGGGCCAGAAGACGGGTACCGAGTTCCACAAAAAGAGGTATACGGTGCGTGCCTGTCAGAGTGACCAGTTTCCCTATGAAAAAATGCGTTTTGAGAAAATTCCCTGCAAAAGGGCGGCTTTTCCATCACCTTGGGAGTTCTCGACAAACCCGGAATAAATCCTTTTTGCAACTACGCACATCAACAGAAAGGCTTAACGTTAATCTACATTTTAAAACTTTTGTTGAAAAAGATAAACTCATTTTTTGATAACTCGCACCCTTCTAGTACTGTTTCAGACTTAATTGAGTAAAAATTCAGCTATCCAAAGAATCCTAACGAAAGCATTGAGTTTTGGAATTAACCCCAACAAAAACAGTCACAGTCGCTAGTATTGTTTCCGTAAGAAATCCTACGAAAAGGCAAAATTTCACGGAAGTTCCCCACAAATTTTTCGCCTTTTCAACTCCATTCTCTAGATGAATGTGTATTTCAATGCCGGGTTAGTGCACTTCTCGAATCGGATTCGCGGGAACCATTGCCATAGCTAGTGCAACTGTTCTCGTCTTCTGCCTAGCGAAAATCTAAATGACTGACTGTTATCACTACGCTACTGAACTCTGTGGGAATAGTATACAAATACGGGCCGATTCCTGGAGGGCGCTGCAAAAGGGACTCGTTTGAAGACCATTATATAGCATGAACATAAGGTTACGTAGGACCCTTAACAAACCTGAATATTAAGCCAAGTATCTGAAAAACTTGAAAATTTAACTCGGCAAACGTACATATGTTATGAAAGCAGAAATTCCATAGAATCTCGTTGTTGACCATGCGCTTTTAATAAAGTTTAGCAAAATGGAAAAGAACACTCGTTGCAAAACAACAGATCAATAAAATGACAAAATTTCGTGTGGTATAAATGTTCAAGACAAAATCTCAAAAACGCCGTTACATTTTTTTTAAATAACCGTTTCCTGCCCAACTTTATCCCACGCGCGTTGAATCTGTCGAAGGAATAAAGTTTTCCGTATTCACCTCCCGCACTACTTCAACAGCGACCTCTGACATGGAAAGTTCAAAAGGTAGGTCAATTTCGACTCGACGTCTTCAGCTGGTTCGATCATCAAACTTTCCGAATATAGTTTAAAGTAATACAGTTGCAACAGTGTAACTAACACTCGACATGCAACCAGGCCCTAAACGTAAAATCTGGAACAAAACTGTTAATTATAAGACACTTTCTCTCAGTTTTCAATTGCTGAATACTATCGTCTGCGACTCAGGCGCCGATTCCTAGGAAATTAAAATATCAAAAATTGTTGTTTTTTTAACTATTTCCATGAGATGTTACAAGTTCACTGCTCAGTTGCCGTTGTTTTCATCTTTGCTACCTCTTTTCAACAAATAAATCGTTACTTTTAAAACTGTTTCTTTTTCAAGAGAAAACTTGCAACCTAACGCGTAGCCTAAGTACATACATATAGGATGTGATCCGCCATGTGAACAGTCTGGGTGAAGTATTTGAAAAATAGGCCGAAAATGTAAGAAACTTAGAAATTCGAAGCGCATGAGATAAATACAAAACGTACCTCGATTGGCGTACATGAAGTAATATCCCACTCGACCTTATTCCGCGTATCGACCTCGACCTTTGCTCTCGGTGGATACGCGGAATAATGCCTCGTGGGATATTACTTCATGAACGCCACTCTCGGTTATTCCTATGTCACTAAAACTTTTCGCAACTCCACCGTTTGTCAACCGACTTGCACAAGAGTCATATCATTCGAAAGTCCTTCAACAGTTCTTGATGGCATATGATTAAATCAGAAGCAAATGATAAACAATTTAATTCACAAATAATTATCTTTTCTCATACCTGACAGGTTTCAAAAATATCTTTTTAATTCTAAAAACCAAGATAGTTACCAAAATATGTAAAATAACAGGATGTAATAGTTACATAAAAAAGGAAATGAACCAGCGAAATCACATCAGTTTATCACAAGCCTACTGACAAAGGTATTTGTCTCCATGCTGATAGTGACTGTCCTGAGCGTTATAAGATAGCTGTTTTAGAGCTCACAATATTTCATCAGACTGGAAACTGTTCATTAGTGAAGTCTAACATGTAAAAAAACTTCTAATAAATAATGGTTACACAAATTCATTTGTGGATAAGCATATTAATCGGTTTGTCTCAAAAGTTGAACAACATTATTCATGTACATACACAAAACGTACCGAGCGTGGCGTACATGAAATAATATCCCACGAGACATTATTCTGCGTATCGACCGAGACCGAAATTATAGTGATATATATATGTGTGTGTGTGTGTGTGTGTGTGTGTGTGTGTGTGTGTGTGTGTGTGTGTGTGTGTGTGTGTGTGTGTGTGTGTGTGTGTGTGTGTTTGACCTTTGATGTCGCTTGCTACAGTTCTTCAGTAAAAATTCAGGACGGAGTGTCATTTAGAAAAATGTGACAAACCAATTACTCCGACTACCTATCCGAAATTTGTAGATGAAGACCTTGTGGTAGATAAAAGATGAGCAAAAATGTGTTTTGTATGTTTGAAATGTACTGCGGATAGATCCTTACATAGATTGCAGTGTAAGACTTCAACGTGAACAAGAGACATTGGAACACATTTTTACGATTGCTATGTTGCTAAAGAAAGTGACTTTGGAAAATAACAATATTCACAACAAAGAGACAAATAAACACCTATTCGATAGTTGTCAACATTTGAGAATGAAAAATCGGGACAACTAGACTGAAAAACGGGACTTCCGGATAAAAATCGAAGCATCTGGGTCTATGTCAAAATGCAAGGGTGAAATGTTCACTGCAACATACAAAAACGTCCCGACAGCGTTTTTTGTCGTGGGATGTTACACCCAAAAGCGCCCGACAGTGTTTATTTAAGTCGAATGCAGAATTTGCTGGTGCCTCAAAAACCCATGAAACGTCCCTTATTTTCTTTTTAGTCGAACGGGAAAATAGTGTTATGTCGCGTGGAACATTACAGAAGTATATGATAATATGTCACTGTTGCCGTGTGTCAAAAAGCGGGACCATTTTGATGGTGTGGCGGGATGGTGGGAAAAAATTCAAAATATGGGATGGTCCGCCAAGAGCAGGACAATTGGCAAGTACAATATGCGCTGTCATTATGAACACAATGTACTCGATTGCATTTTGTACAAAGGAAACTTTTAATTTTTAAATTTTATTTCACGAATATAGGTAAACACTACAGATAACATTCACTGCTCAGAAATTGAATTAACAAAAAAGTATCTGGGCAACATGTAAACATTGCACATATGATTTATTATAGAAACAATTGTAAACAGTAATAAGTTATGTTAATACTAGTAGATTTTCGAAAGTCACGTAAATACACCTGCTAGTAGAGGGTTACACTTTTCAGAACAAACACTCAGAAATCAAATGTAAAATAAAGTAACATAATTTTTAACACCCAAAAATATCTTGTTGAAAAATTAGTATGGAGGTTGTCGAAAGTTGTTCTAAGACTGGAGACGAAAAGATATCAGAGGTCAGACTATTCCCGGTACCCAGCCATGGAAACTGGTCGCTGCGGATAAAGAATGAAAAATGTAATTTTCGGGTTTGTTGTCTAATTTTGCCGGGAAATCGCTGGTTGTCTAGAACCGCAGCGCACGAGTCTCTCTTGATAAACAAAAATTTCAAAATGAAAATGAAGCAATGAAGCTCGGTTTGATTTGATAACTACAAGTCTCGATCAAATCTCAGTGGAGCAGACAGCTGGAAATTCACAGTGGAAACTCCCGCGGCTAGTCTCGGGTTCACAAGCTCCAGTAATAGAATACATTGGTCACATACGGAGACGGCATTCCAGGGCTAAAGTTGTTGACTATAGTTGTCTTTCATTGGATCTTTTTTTCGTTCACAGTATAACAGACCTGGTTTCCGCTGATGAAAACGACCAATATCATCACAGATAATGGCCTTTTATGAAGTTAGTGCCATTTGCGACTTCACCTACACACAGAAGTCACCAACGAGATCTTCTCAACAAACAACAAACTCTCAAAAGAAGAAACGAGAAGGTAAATAAAGCACTGTGGCGACAATCATTTTGACGTCCGGGATGTTTCAAATGGCGTTTAGTCTTTGCTCACTGGGGGAGAAGCCCTTGAGCACGAGTGAACCAGTGTCACAGTCCTTGAAAAAATAGGTGGAAACGTAAAACACGACGAAGAGTCCAAACCGTAGACTTACTACAACCTCTCGAATACACCCCTGGAGCCAACCGCCGTCGCCGAAACTCGTAGATAAGTCAGCACTAAAACCATGCGGAAGAATATGAGACTACAATTAAAGCTTGACCGTTGGGACCGGAATTGCTCGGGCACCCTACAATTTGAAGTTTACCGTGGCGAGCTCAGTACGGTGCTCCACTATACACTAGGCCTACGTCGGTTGCCACCAGTTTCGCTACGGATCACCACGGTTGGTCGGAATCCTAGCAGCTCACCTTAACTAATAACTGGAATAGATACTGAATAATGGATTTCAGTGTTTAGAATTACGTCTGATTAATAGCTCTTTGTACGTGTCTAGTGTGGTGCAACCACGTGTTACCAGTCAGTTAGCAGTAGATAGTTCATTAACGTTTCCTATCTCGTTCTCTCGTTCACTGCACTCCCAGCGTGGCCACATGTATCAATGGTGCCAGTGCGACTGAGAGGCTTAAGTTACTTATGTTGTGGGTGTGACATGTTTTTTAATCATGATTAAACATGTTTTTCCATCTTGTTACCTTCATCAACTCCCAAATAAAGCCTGTGTGCTCGAAACAAAAGTAAAATGAATCCGACTATTCAGTTTTCGCTCTAAAATAGCCTGAAGACACAAAAATTGGCGTCCGTGTGATACAAGTTACGCCAGACATGTTACACTTCTTATTATCTGTTCTCATGTTATTATCTGATGCCGGAAATGACATTTTAGTATGGTTTAAGCTAAATGCCTTTAATTTTATAGAACAATTAACTGATAACCCATCTCCTTCGGCTGGTCTTGGAAATTATTCCATTAAAATGCTACTATAGCTCTGTTGAGTTTACTGTAGTGTTATCGTCAGATGCTAAAAACGACATTTAAAGTTCAATCAATATCTTTTCTAGTGCAAAGTTTACAAAGCCTTTGCTGCAGAGAAATCGTTGCTCACACGATATGCGAGACCAACATTGAACGTCTCCCACTACCGGAGGCGCTGAAACTGCAGCTGAAGTTGGTCAGGAATCCAAGCAAAACGTCATCAGCTACTGACCTTTCCCGCCAAAAAAACAAACTTTTCGTTTGTGCTGTGAGCTGATGGCGATCATAATGGTATCTGGTATCAGCGACATCGTCATGCAGGCAACATCAACGAACGTGTGACCAAAAGTGTCCATCAGAGATCTTCTATACAGGTTACTGGTTCGGGAACAAGTCATGTTAGTCAATGTTTATTTTAGATAGCCAGGTGGAACGTTCAATTCGTAACCATTAGACCCAGAAGAATGTTGAAAGGGTTATCTAATAGGCGACAATAAGGCACAGCCATTAAACAAGTGCATCTAAAACTTTGTAAAGGTGTTCTAGGTGTCGATAGTGAAACCTAGCGAGGTAAAGGTAAATGTTAATTATTACGTGAAACCTGTTACATAATGGCTAAGGTTAATTAAGTTACCTAGATCAAGATTCTTCAAGGCTGTGTATGACACGTCACTTTCCCTAGATGAAGCAGGGAGCAAAACTGCAGGCATCATCGTTGAAAATGTTATTACAAATATGGCTTTGGTACATGTTGCGTCATCACGGTGTAAGCTGTGAGGAAACATCTATTGCCTTCAAAGAAGGAATACTTGCTTGTTATCTTTAAAAAGAGTGGCAAACACGTGTACAAAACAGTTCAAAGTACCTATTGTTTTATAAAGTCTGATATGCGTAGAAATGTATTCTGTCGCTACCATTAGCACCTCTTAACATCATCATAGACAGCCAGGCATACTGAGCAGTTCACTGGGTAGGTGTTTCAGTGTAGCAATAAAAACGTTAATTGTGTATTCTACCAGCAAGTTCATGTGTGCATTTATGACACTTACCGGTACGCCAACAGCAGGGTACGTCAATAATTAACGAACGTGGTTAAATGTTTGAAATGCTTTTAAAAATACGAGTTAATCAAGGAAATGACAGGAGGACGGTAGGAAGACGAATCACGCATGCAAAATGGCACAGCATGATATTACCTGTTAACTTACATTGGTTTTACACATACGTTCCACTTGGAGGAATTTTATATTTAGTGCCTTGTCATTCGTGTACTTGACAATAAATCCAGTTTTAATCCTAAATGACGACAAACTTCAGAATTTACTTTTAATATGAAATCAGGCAAAACTCAGTGCTTAGATCTATATATTGCTGACAATAGCGACTTGAGGAGAGGGCGTTTCCCGAAGATATCTAGAGAACCGATGGGAGGACTAGTACACTGAAACTTGACACAGAGGTATATTATGAGATTGCGCGGGCACCACTTGATTTTCGGTCGGATTCGACCACTGCAGTGAGTCCNGGGGGGGCAAAAAGGTCCGCCTGAGAGAAACAAAAAGTCCGAAAAAGTCCACTTAAAAGGCGGGTACTACGAAAATTTGGCGAATGCTCTGAACGTACCCCCGCCGTTCTTTTTTCTTCGTAAAAGTCCACGTTCTCAAAAATTCGAGCCCCCATCTTTTAGGCTGGGTGCGCGCATGCTAGTGGACATTCAGTTTATGTGAGCGTTTCTGAATGTTATCTAGAGAACGAATTCAATGAAACTTTACACAAAGGTATGTGATATCAATGCGCCGGCATAATTAAATTTGCGAGCAGACTCCACTACTGTAGTACATCCTAGTGGGCATTTTGTTATCGGCAAACTTTTTTCTAGTGTTGTTTGGGCGGATCACGATATCTCTTTGCCGGAAACTTGACACAGAGGTATATGATGAAATTGCGCCGCACCATTTGATTTTCGACCGGATTGTACTTCTGTAGTGCTTCCTATAGTGGCCTTTTGTGTGAAAGCGTTTCCGGATAGAGAACTGAACGAATGGTTTCAGATGAAAGTTGACTGATACAGGGGCTTGTGATGACCAACGAGGCGGCACCATTAATTTTTTTGGGCGGATTCGACTACTGCAGCACGTCCTAGTGGCCAAGTTGTTTTCGACATTCAAGTGCTGTTTGGGCCGGGGAAGAGCGGCGTTTCCGGATGATCATATCGTGAATAATACGCTTACAAGGAAGTCACGCATTTCTGAAGATAAGTGGGAATTTTCACCGCTCGTCCTTCTGAGCAGCTTGTACCAGGATCAAAGAAAGCGCGGCGCCGGAGTCAGGTACATTTGTGATGACCGCATTACCCGATTCAAGCAAGTGTAATTATTCGATCATAAACTGTATTAAACATCTCTGATTGATGGCGAATTTTCAAAATGCATTAACCATTTATTTTCGTTAACAACAACACCACCGCGGTATTCAGCTGGAAAAAAATCAACCAAGTACGGTTTTCGATTTTTAAAAATCGATGAACTAATAATCTAAAAACTACAACCATTGGGCACGATTGAAGATAAACTACCGCGCGTTTTGACGTACTCGGTGGACATACAAACGCTGATCAGAGTTAACAATATCACATGGATTCATTTTTTATATTCTTTCAACCTCGTTTAACCAGGTTTTTGACCAGGAAACAGTTGTACTTAACTTGCGCCCACTTTTCACTTTTTATTACTGACAAACAGCTAGAATAGTTATATAGTAAGTGCCGCCGAAATTGTCCAGAGATTCCAAATCTTCAGTTTGTTATCGCCATATTCGCACTCTTGTATATATTTTATTGTCTGTGTTTAATTATTTATATTTATATCTTAGTTAATTATCTTGTCTTAATTTCTTTATCTTCTATTTATCATGTTTTATTTTTTTATTTTGTTTCATCAGTCTTTCTGTGTTGATTTATTATTCTTTGCTTATTATTCAAATATTGTCTTTCATTTTGTAATTCTGTTTTTGAATTACTATCTGTTTGTTTTTACGGAAGTCCCTGATGAAAAGCAGTTTGAACTGATAGGGCTACCCTCATTGTAAATATTACTTTAATAATAATAATAATAATAATAATAATAATAATAATAATAATAATAATAATAATAATAAAATAATAATAATAATAATAAAATAATAATTTGATGATTTGAGTTCTAAAAAAGATTAAACTTTAATGACACGTGAAATGTTTACTGCACATGTAGCTGTAATGTGGAAAGTTCAGGGATGGTCTCACAATGAACTCAACTAATTAAGTTTCGCGATCAAAATCGACCACTGTTTTGGTACTTCAACTTTTAAACTTAGATAAAAAGTTATCAACCCGTTCCCGGTAGGCAAAAAATAAGAGCATTGAAATTTATATATCGAAACCAATATGAAAGATATCGTTCCTTTCGGAAGTGGCCCTTCGTATTAATCACAAGTTGACCCTTTTTAGTCATTTTGTAATGTTTATAATGTACCAAGTTAACACTACTCCCCAGAGTTGCAGGCTGTAACTCTGCAAATGTCAGAGAAAAACAAATTGGGGGTACTAACAACAACCATTGTTGAGACAGTAATGCTAGCTATTACCTTTCCACTTCATTAGCTCAGATCTACATCAAAGGGCGTGCTGAATAGGCATCGTAAAAGTTGTCTAGGGCTAAGTCAATCTGAGCGGTGACCAGTGTAAGCGAGAAATTCTCCACATGATGCCTATAAAGAACGGATTGACGGATTTCATTGAAACTTTACTAAAGGTATGTGACGAGATTGTGCCCGCACCGTTAGATTTTCGTCCGGATTCAACAACTGCAGTGCCTTCTAGTGGTCAGCCGTTTTGTGTGCAATTGTGCTGGCACCGTTCGATGTTCGGGCAAATTCGACTACAGCAGCGCGTCGTAGTGGCCGTTTCATGCGAGTGTTTCTGGATGTGTAGAGAACTGAGTGAAGGATTATTTAATGAAAGTTGACACAGAGGTACGTTATGACACTATGGCACCACTAAATTTTCGGCGGTGGCTTGGACCTCTGTAGCACCTTGTAGTGGCCATTTAGTTTTCGACATGTAGCTTTTCAAGTGTAGTTTGATGAAAGACGGTGTGCGGATGATATCAGAAAACCTATTGACGAATTTCATTTAACAGAGTCAGAGAGGTATATCATGAGATTACGACAGGGCCATTTTATGTTCTGGCGGATTCGACAACTGCAGCGCCTCTTAGTGGCCATTTTGGGTGAGAGCGTATCCGAATGGTATTTAGAGAACCGAATGAAGGATTTCAATGAAATTTGACACAGAGGTGTATGATGTCAATGTGTGCAATGGTACATTTTCTGTTGTACCTATCTGTGTGATAAGTCTCAAAACTTAGAACACGTACGAGTTTTACATTTTTGAAGATCAATTTCTGTGGAAGTATAAATACACAATATCCAACTGACATCTAAATCTAAAAAAACAGCATCCACGAAAAACACCCATTAATATAATTCACATTTTATACAAAGGCGATTTCTTGTAAACTAATATGTAAACATGTAAATTCAAAAAACTGTCTTGACACACTACGATTTTTCGTATAAGACTTTCGGACCACTGTCTGCACAATCACCAAACTATCTACATGATATCCCTGTACGAAAAAGTGGGAGCTAATTGTGTACAGGGGTAAAAAAATAACCAATACCCATCCTATTCTAACCTGCGCGAATAAAACCTGGGGTTACGTGAACTGAACCAACACCCGAGTGAAATAATCCCAGAACCGTAAAATTTTCAGAACACCCAAAGAAAGTCATGTTGTTCTGCCCATCACCACACAGTAATATGTAAGTCTTTTGACCGTTTTTGCATGATTTCGAACACCTCTTAAGCTTCACAACAATCTCATAAAACACCGCCCTCCCTTCATAATTCCTCTGGTATCAAAAGTGTAAGGAGACCAAGGCAGCATAACCAAATTTTACCACATGGAAATTCTTTCCAATTTTTACATTTTGAATGCTAAAATATGTTGTACAGAACGAAAATCTTTCACATAGTCTGATAGCCTAGAAAATAACATTTTCAACCAACAAAATAATGAACAAATCTAACACCTCTATATAGTGCCACACTTACATGAACAGCTGCTTTATAATGACACGGACCTATTCAGTGAGAACACTGCTGTCACAGAGGGCAATAAAGGGTGGACACTTGAACATTAACAGCAACGAAATAAACCTTTTAAAACAGAAAATGACACATTTGGTAATAGTTTTGCTCAAAATTAAAGAATATTACAGTACCACCACTTTCAAAGTACCCTACGGGGATCTTTCTACTGTATAAACAGAGTTTCTACACAATATAGCTGGTCTGGGAACCGCCGAATGGAATATTATAAGCAAGTCAAACGTTATGAGCCAGCTTCGTTGTAACACCGGTCGATAGCATCACTCTTCAGGCATTCTACTTTTAATCTACAAATATTGATTCACCGATTGCATATTTAACTGCCCAAAAGATGTCCCACAAGTCAGAGCAGCTATAAACCTGCAGCTCGTCACAAAAACAACTCCAGATTTATGATGACTACCACAAATAGTTTCTAAGTCAAATTACAGATGATTTATCGCCTTGGACAAATGATAGTTTGTTTTTGCTCGAGACTAATCTACTATTTGGTTTGTGACAAATTTATTTTATTCGCCGAACATGGTTTCAAGCAAAAGCAGAGTGTCATTTTTCCGAGCTCATAAACCATGTTTGATGACAGATCAAGTTGAGACTAGTTTTGGAACGGCAAGTGGCCTAAATCAAAAGCTACGTGTAGTTTCTTTGCTGGAATGTTAGTTTATGGCTGTTTAAAACAACATTCAAAGGCTGCACATGAGAGTCATTGACACACACTTACAACTTTTCCCCTAGTCTATTTCTGAACTCAATCATTTTATGTACGTCCTTTTTATTCAATACATCATGCATGGACAAACACATGAAGCTGCTAAAATCTGGCATTTTGTGGCCCCCCTTAGCGAAGTGCAGCAGTTTTAGAGCCAGCAAAAACGACTCTGACATGTTTTGTGCTGCCGGAAATAACTTGGCAAACCACAATCCACACGGCTGATCTTCAGTAAAGGCTTTGTGTGCAGATTTTCCACCTAAAACAGGTAAGACGTCCTTGATGCCTTTACCAAATATGGATAAATCGGTCCACTTATCACGAGATACCTTTTTCTTCAAATTGTCCTTGACATCGAAAACAACGGTAACATATTTGCATTCACCATCTATAGTCACAGGAACAGTATGAATAAATGATGAAGTCGGAATTTCCACGTTCGTGAGGTCACCACCCACTTCCTGAATGAATTGGCAGTTGCTCAGGATACAATTGCCATGGAGATCAAGACAGACATCGATATCACAATACTCGATGACACTTGTTGGGGCAACAGTGGAGCTGGAATGAAGCTTGCTGTGCAGAACAGTTCCTTGGAAATCCACACGAGACCTTTTTGTTTCCAGTGAGTCGTAATAGGACACTAATACACTCCGTCTCAGTGACATTTCGCGAGAGAGAAGTCTGTCAGAACAGTAATGGTACAAGTACTCCTCAGTGGACCCTATGTGGTTAAAGCGAGATTCATTCAGCATAACCAGGTTGATTGTTGTACCTTGGAGAGCATGGAACACCTTCTGTCGTGTGAGTACAAGCTCAGGGAGAACGGAACTCACATTTGACACATTATTGGTGAAGGCAATTGATGCGCGTGGACCAACAGACTGCAGGAAATCACCATAGCCATCGATTTCACACGACAGTGGAGCGATTTCATTATATAAACTCAGTAGTTTCTTTGAAACCTGATGATCAAAGAAGAAAGTGCTATCAATGTACACCATTTCTTCTGAACCATTTGTGCATACCACAGCGCCTTTGTTGCGCATGACTTCCTCAGAAGGTTTCTGCAGGACCTCCAGACAATTGGCAAACTCTGCTGTTTTCCCTGATAACTTGTGAGGGTTATCCACCACGTAAACACCATGTCCTTTGCCAAGTTCTATTGTCCCCGGATGAGCAAAGACGGTGAAGCCTGGCTTTGAAAACGACCAATCATCATCCTCTTTGTCAAGGTTAAAAGTCACTATGATGTCAGGACACGCGATAAATACACCTGGTTGCATCTTTGACAAAAACGGCAAGAACAAGGCCAACTGCAAGTCCAACATCTGATACATGGTAGAGCCGTTTGTGTCAATCAGAGGTATAGCGGTGAAGACTTTACCCAACACACTCGCAGAGGGCAGTCGTTGGCTTTGGCCGCCAGCTGGGATGATCAGCACCCTCCATGAAAAGAGCTCCTCCGGAAATTGTTGAGATAAAATGTGGAGGCAATGCATGATGGACCCACCATTACCTGAGGGTAGTAAACAGGTAGAGTAATTACGTGGAAAACAAATAATTTTCAATATAGATGAAGATCTACAATTGCTACAATCACGGTTCTTTCAGTTTTATAAAATAAACTTGTTCTACATATACATCATTCTACTTTCACCACTTTCACTCAATAGTTCTGATCATCTTACGCTAGGAATTGTTCATAATGACCCATACAGCTCCACCTTAGAACAAAATATTGAATATTGCTTTGGGTCGTGTTTTAGAATGGAATCCTTTGTTCTGGTTCTTAAATAGGGCATGTTGCCATTCATAACTACACATCAACAATCATGGACTGACATCTGATAACATCTGTTATCACTGCTAACTTATGTCACTCACTGAAACAATAGCAAAAAAATTTGACACTCCTTATAAAATATCGACGCACCAACTTTGGGTCCTGGTGGATCGGAAACAACTATATAAGGCACGTCAAGTGGCAGTTCTTTCCGTTTAATTTTGTTTTCAATCTGGATTGTGTACGCCTTCTTTTGTTCTTCATCAGCTGTGGAGAGCACAACGACATCCCAGAATTCAAAACCACCTTCTTTCTTAGATTTTCCTGGAAATTAATTAATTTCTTTTAAATTTCCTAGTCAGTCTCACAAATGAAGCAGTATCACACATGTACAGTGCATGTCAAAAGTATTCAGGTAACACGATTCAGAATTTAGCGTCATAACAGCTGGGAGTAAGCTCAATTCATCGTCTGAGTAGCATTCTCTGATGTACATAGAATTTTGAAACGTCACTGGCAAGGCATGGGAGGCGCAGCACTGAAAAAACTGGGGGTATAGCCCCCCAGCCCTCTATGGTGCGCCACCCATGTGAGGCATTCTTTCTCAGAGCTATAACATTCCGTTGAATTAGGAAAACAATTTAATTAACTGTGCACATTTTGGTATGGAAGTTTTCAAAAATGCAAAAGCTATCAGTTCTCAAAATTGTTAAAAATGCGAACACAAAATAAGCCAGATCTATTTTGCTAACGATTAATGCATGTGATTTCTTCTCATTTCCAAAAATACCTTTGATACATTATTAGTCTGAGCTTCACTGTTTTAGTCACAAGTGCTCGAAAATAGACTGATGAAATTTTCTGCAGTTTAACAACGCAATTTTCTATAAATGTCAGATCTTGGTTTACAAGTCCCAAACGTTAAAAAATCCAGTTAGAGCCAGTCGTTTTCCAATGAAGCCAGTTGCAGTCATGGTAGTGTAATTTCAAGCTTAATCAGTGGAATCATAGAGGGCACTGCTAAAATGTAATGAAATAATGATTTTTGTACCTATTGGCAGCCTGGTTTTGCTAGAGAGCCTAGCTTTTGAGCCATTCTCGAGGTCTTCGTTGGGACACTGAGGGGATGTCCACTGCTACAGATGACCAGGTCACCCAAAGACCCCCCTGTGGCCTGACAAAGAGCCCAAAATGGGCTCGAAAGCTAGGCTCTCCAGCAAAACCAGGCTGCCGATAGGTAATAATGATTATTTCAATAGTACTCAGAGTTCTTCCAACATTTTGAAAAAAATCTGGGAGTGTGGAGTAATGCTGAGAGGCTTGGATCAGTATGGGCATCACACAACAAGTGCCGATCACCATCCCAGTCCCAGGCCAGTCGACTGGGGAACAAGACATAGTCATTTTCTAAATTTCCATAAGTGAATAACAAAATGAAAACCTAAACAGGACCACATTTCACTGAAAATATACATTTAGCAGACAAACGAACACTAAAACCGAAAAATGTGCTAAACTACACCTGTGCAAGCACCATTTTCATGTCGAAGTTGTTTTTTTCCTCGCCTCAGGGAAATGATGGGAAATTGTGTGACGTCAGTTACCGCGAACCTTAGACAGTGACCACCGTCTCTAGCTGGCACCAGCAAAGACTGTGAAGCTACTATAGGAGCTTTATACATCAGAAGCTTATCGGTGAAGTATGCCTCACACTGATTAAAACATCAAAGTCACGTTGTTACAAGTACCTTTTGCACAGAGAGGGACACCTTAAGAGGCTGTTGATGTCTTCAATTCATACCAACTCGAACAAATACTTCGGTAATCAAAGTTTTTCTTCAAGCAATCCTTCATTCAGTTGCCCAAATTGGCAACTAGCCACTTTTAACACTGCGCTCCCCCCTGGCGGTCACATGCGATAAAAATTATAGTAGCACGGTTAAAACAGGAGCACGAGCAGTGTAAAAATGACCAGATCCAATTTGGGCAACTGAACAAAGGACTGCGAGATGAATAGGTTTGATTACGGAAGTATTTGTTCCAGTTAGAAGGAATTAAAGACATCGATGGCCTCCTAAGATGTAGTCAGCCAACTACCTGCATGAAGACTACAGTCAAAATACAGCTAGGTATCACTGCGTTCAACATCGACAGACTTCGAAATTTCACACAGCCTGGGTAGTTCTGCTTGTCACATTGCCATGAAACTTGTATCAACATGCAGAGCTAAGGACCGGTGGGAGTGCATGGAAATCTGGGAGTCAACAGGCACTCACTTTGCCTGTTACAGCCATTTAAGTGAAAAACAATCTAAGAAATATCATTTTCTTGCATAATTCTGTGGCTTTTGTAACAAAAGTGTCATCAGGGCTTGACGCTAGGAAAGTCGCCAGGTCGCATTTTGCGACCTAACCAAAATCCCAGGTCGCACTTTCAAAATTCAGCTCTCATTCATAAATGCCAGGTCGCAAAATTTTCCTGCCATTTTTATGCGCCAAAATAGCTATTTTAGATCATTGAGAAAGTGTTTAGATTACGTTTTTCCCTGCAGGTCACAGGTCTTACATGCAGGTACCGCGTTACTGTTCTTCACAACCGACATTCAAAGGCTGTTGCCGACGTGAAAGTTGAATCAGTGCTTTCTAACCGACACATGCATTCAAGTAGCTAAATTTGAAATGTGAAGAGGGAGATATTTGTTGAAAAAGTATCCCCGATTTTGCTAGATCTGACCTACTACAACTGTCACCAATGTCGTTAAAGATTCAAACTAACTCTGAGTGCAAACTCCCTCCATTTTTCATTCGCAGCCCAAACTTACCAACGTAACTCGACGTTTGAAGAACATCATGTCGAAAATAATCTGTAAAACGCTGCCCTAGCCGAATGACATAAGCGGATACGGGGGTACAAATCAGTGCAAATTTCACAACAGAAATGCTGCACTTATGCTGTTTAAGTACTCAACAATTAGTTTCCATGAAATGAAAGGCCTTGAAATAATTCTCGAATCCCTTGTGGGTTTTCATCGGGAAATTCAAGTTTGCTTCTCAAACCTTCCATGAACGAGAAAAGTAAGTCAGTCTCAAAATGACACACATCAGTCACTAGTCTCAACTTTCTTTCGGAGGTTTAAAAACAAAGCCGGGGTTTGGTTTTTTACATAATGAGAAAGCGAAGATGTTTTCTTTAAAAATGAGCTTGTTGTTGTGTAAAATGGAAGTGACTCACTATATAGGTTGCGTGTCAATTTCAAACCACGTGCCATCGTCTGTAGTGCGCTATGATGGGCTCTAGCCTGAACTGTTGGCGCTTAATTGGAAATTCTCAAAAGTTGAGGGGAAACGCTTAGTTAACGCTTATTATGAAACACTTCAAAGGTAGGGAGTAGACACAAGCGTGAGCACAGTTGTTAACCTGAGTGTTTGCGGTAATAAGATATTGAAAGATTGCAACAGTACGAAATGCTATTATAATACGATTTTGTGAAACAGTAGGCTTGTGACACGCATATGCGCCATTTCCTAAATTCTTTGCGACTTCTCTCAGAAGATGATGATCGACAGCTTCGCAGCAGCAGAATTTGTTCTGAAACACGGTTTGCTGGTATCAAAATTCTTGTAATGAAGTGAAACCAGTTCTGAAAATTTGTTGGGACTTATACACAACCTCGTGAAAGAACAGTTGATTGAAGAATAGATGAAAAAAGAAACTTACCAATAGGTGACACAATGTTTCATGGGGCCAAAAGCCAGCTTAAGAGATCACTACACAAGTTTAACAGCAGAATAACAGTAGAACGCCAAGTATTCCAACACTGGTAAACAATTCAATTTTATCAGGATAAAAGTGTATTTTTTAATGACACTAATTTTGTGTCAGGTTCTGTCGGGTCAGGTTTTTACCCCCACTTCGGCACACAGCTGTACATTTCATATTACATGCAGCTTAATGTACCAGGGCTACTACGGCCTAAAGTGTCCCTCTATGCGCAAAAGGTACACAACGACCACAACGTCACTCTGATGTTTTAATCAGTGCGAGGCATAATTTGCCGAGATTGTTGGCGTAGCTCTCATAGGAGCTTCAATGTCTGGACTGCCACTGAGGCCAGCCGGTCACTGTCTAGACAATGACCATCGTCTCTACTGCCGGGACCAGCCGGTCACTGTCTTAATTAGTTTTTAGCACCGACCACTGCCTGGCACTGCCACCCTGCCACTTAGCACTGACTAACTGGTAGCCTTGGTACAAAGCTGTATATAAATAATTTGACGAGAGTCTTCATACAGCCGAGCTAGCTGGCTGGCTAACTAATAGCCTAGGTAAATATACAGCTTTGCACCGGTGTGGGTAAAAAGTGGTAAGGTAAAATCTGACACAAAATTAGTGTCATTAAAAACTACAGTCTTCCTTGAGTAAACAAAATTATTTAACAGTGTTGGAAAAAATGGCGTTCTACCGTTATTCTGCTGCTAAAGTTGTGGAGCGATCTTTAGCGACGGCTTTCGGCGCCATGAAATTTTGCGTCACCTATTGGCCAGTTTCTTTTTTCACCGATTCTTCAATCAACTGTTGTTCTTTCACAAGGTTGCGTATACGTCACAACAAATTATCAGAACTGGTTTCACTTCATTAAGTTTTTAGAATTTTGGTACCGAAAAATCGAATTTCAGAAGAAATTCTGTTGCTGCCAAGCTATCATCATCTCCCGAGAGATGTCGCAAAAAAAGGCGCGTGCGTGTGACACGAGCGTACTGTTTTCAAAACGACGAAATACTTATCATTGTTAGAAAAGGCAGTTAGTTACGCAAGTAAATGACGTTTATTGCATTGTTTTTCACTTAAACGGCTGTAATGGGCAAGGTGTCGGTTTACTCCCAGATTTTGCATGTATCGTCCGGTTACCTATTTTCGTCAGGCTCCAAAGTTCGTCCGCCATCTTGTTTCGCGTGCAGCGCAACCACGCGGGACTTAGCGTTCCAATTTGGAGTGCTCGTCTGCACGTTAGGTACTAACTTATCGGAAGAGACACGTATCAAAGTAATGAGACAAAAATCGGTGAGTTTACCGATTGTTTTTTAAAACCACTTAAAAATCAGTAGATTTTACTAATACACTTTTTTGTGCGTTTTCAGAAGATGTTTTCGAATTTAAATTTTCTTCCGACGGGACACAAAACATGATCCAGGGTTTGTTTATGCAATGTATCTGTTTGTCCCAGGCACTAGTAGGATCTAGAAGGCCAAAGGAAAAATCCGCAGACAAATGCGATACGCTGGGTTCTTAACATTTTTGCCTCACGCATTCACCATTAAACTGCATTGAAATGTTGTCCAATTGGCTTTTATTGGAAACCACAGTGCAGAGCTCAACATCAAAGCTTCAAATCGAGTTTATGTCAATAAAAACAGGCTGTTGCAATTTTCATTACTTCGTTGGCCTTTTTCTGCATGTTTCTCAGTTTTTACAAAAGGGGGCAGCATATGACGAACTTAGGTGTCACAATAAAATGGCTGCCGAAGGCAGTGCACATTTAAAATAACTCGGCACAAATTAAAGAAAACTTCCGAATCGATGAATGCGGTATATCTGTGAGAGTTAAATCGAATCCTATTCAGATCATAACTTTGAAGTGGAATAATTCGGTGAGTACAACAGCAAGTCGGTTTTATGCTTAGGCGGACGAACATTGGGTTCCCCAGTATACACCGTCCGCGGTCTTTAGCTTTACATGTTGATACAAGTTTCACGGTGCGGTGACGAGCAGAACTACACTGGCTGCGTGCAATTTCGAGGTCTACGGAAGAAATACACGCAGTGGGACCTAGAAAATAGTCCTAGCTGTATTTTGACGACAGTCTTCATACACTCAGCTAGCTGGCTGGCTAGCTAACTGGCTGACATGGTAAATCATATCTGAACACTCGTAAACCTCGAATATTGTTGAACTCCTGTATGACTGGTTCAAGTGAAATCTTCGGATGAGTCTTCACATTAGCACCCAGTTGTTCCTTTTCCATTTTCTTTCACAACTGCACACCTTCACTCAGCAATATTCAGGAAGCAACCGAGTCTCCACCTGTGCATTTCCGGTTTCCAGTTGCGCATGTGTACTAGACATCAAGCAGACGAACCATTGAACTGTGGACCGACGTAGTCCGTGGTTTCCTTTCAAGAAATACAGTCGTGAAGTGAACTGATAAACATAAAGTGATCAATAAGAATGGCGGTGCGCAAAAGAACGATCTTGGGAACGTTTGCTGTCTTCACGATATGTTTGAGCTTTATGATTATGAGAAGATTATCCTTAGACAAACTCGACGTATCGTGCAGAACAATCCGAACAGGTAAGTAAACTTCCTCGTGTAGCCAGGTAAGATCGAATGCCTTTGTCGGCCTTATTATAGGCCATAACCTCATACCTCATAGTCATTAGTGCCTCAAAACGTTTCGGAAAACCAGTGAATCGCTAACTAACGTTACCGTTATCAGTGCTGTAGTGGGGAGTAGGCGCACGTAGGCGCAGCCAACCACCTTTTTAGCATTTGAACGTAGCGCCTACGCACCGTAAGTTGCGTTCAGTGCTTAGATGATAGGGTGGGCTTTGAGCGCCTACTTACCTCTAATTTTACCACTACAGCGCTGACCGTTATGGAGTGGATGAAATTGTAGTACACTATGACTCGGCAAGTGACAGTCAGTTGGGTGCTGGTCAACAAGGTGGCTGCCCTTACCTGCCTCCCGTTCAGTAACGCTAGGACCTCGCTGAAAAGCAAGACTTCGCGAGATTACATGAGATATTGCCGTGCATTTTAAATGAAAATGCGTGACTTTGACTACGTTTCAGCTAAGTCCTAGCGTCTACTGAACGCACGCCAGGTTACGTAATCCTTCACGTAATTAGCACACAATATGGCGGACTAGTGAAACTATGTTTATCCATTTTTTATAAAATATATAGTAAGAAAAATAAACAATATCAATACTAGCACTGATTTGTATTAATTTCTTCCATCAACACTGCCTGTCTTTAGAAAAATCAAATTTCTTTGCAATTTTGTACCCCTTTTAGTTGTTAACGAATGGCAAGTATTGATACAGTCCTATCATTAAATATTTACTCTTTGATGAGATTTTGCTGTTTTGACTTTCCTTTTTTTGTAACGCGAGTCAGTCCTGTTAATTAATACATGTACATACAAATAAAATCTTATCTGATGAATATTTTCATCTTTTGTTGTTGTCATTCAATACCTTTTAAGAATGGGTTCTAGCATGCAACAGTTGGAGTGTATCAGATAAAATGAGACAAACTTTGGAAAGTGGGCTCAAAATGTAATGTGCAGTTACCCAGCCTTTATAGCCTTTCTCAATGCCATTTACTTGTCAGGTAGTTTTATAAGGAATTTTCTTTGACATGTAGCTGTTTTGTACTTTTCCTTTCCATTCTCTATCAGTCCAACAGCTCTCAGCAGGGATCAGTATCTGTCTAGAGGACAGAGACTAGCACAGGGTGTCACAAAGAGCGGGCCTGCACCATTTAAAATTACTGAGCTATCTCTGCAACCACAAACCATCACCTCATTGTCTATGAAGCAGGTGCATGGTGTATATTTAAAAGGATTTCAAGACAACATAAGTTTATAAACTCTTACCAAACACATGTTGCAGTTTTACATTAGGTCCTTCTGTTTGAAGCACCCTGTAATTTAGGTGCTAGCTTAGTTCAGTGATTCAAATGGGTCAATGTTATTGTTAGTTAACCTGTGGTTAGTCCAAGGTCATTTGCTCCTCTCTGTTTGCTGGGATTACAGCTTTCATGGTTGTGTACAGTTTGGAGATCTATTCCAAGGCTCTGATCTTAAATTTTTTTGGTGCTACCTCCCCTTCAGTAGCGCTAGACTTCGCGAGATTTCGTGAGATATTGCCTTGTATTTTAAATGAAAATATGTGACTTTGGCTAGATTTTAGCTAGGTCCTAGCGTTAGGTCCTAGTGTTACTGAACGCACGCCTGGTAAAAATTACTAAAATGGGAAAATTTTGTCCCAATTGGGAAAATAGGTTGCCAATGAGCACGTGATACTCTAAAGTGCCGTCCACACTCAGACTTACCCTAGAACAAGTTAATCATGCATGGTGGAACAAGTTGTTGCAAGGTTTAGAGGCTGTCAGGATGGTACTTAAACTGTAGTGCAACTTGCCCCACTTGTGACAACTTACTCCACTTTATCAAGGTAAGGTAACTTGTTCTAGGGTATTTTACACCACTCAAAACCTGGGGCAAGGCGGAAATGATTTTTGCGTGCTGTATTTGCATTAACTGTCCAATGTCATGCACAGAGCGACAATTTCAGCCTTACCCTAGTTATAGAATGTGTGTGTGTGTGTGTGCATGCATGCGTGCGTGTGTGGACGCTCTGCTTAAAACGGTGGGGAAAGCTGCACTAGTGCAAATTATTCTAGGATAAGTCTGTGTGTGGATCTAGCAAAAGAAAAAACTACCGACCAAGGCAGCTGATGTTAGGTGCTCCGGCAAGCATTTCCAAGTCATTACCGCGTTCTCCCGGTTGAAGCCAACTTGTTCGTTTAAAGCACAACAAGTTGGGCGGATGACAGCTGTAACCAATATCTTACAGGACTGATTACGTCCATTCTTGGCATTTATAGTTGGAGGGTCACCTCTCTTCATTCATAATTGCTCTAGTCTCTGATAAGATCGTATCTATATATAGCCTGAATGGGCTGTGCTATTAAAATAAAAGTTAAGTAATTAATATAAAATGTTTCAACATAAACCTGAAGGACATTTCTGAACTCCTTGTCAAATGCTGATCATGTTAAGTTTTTGAATCACCAAAATCGCTCTACTACAACCGACGCTAAGAAAATCTATTCTGTCTGAACGCACTGAGTTTGACTGTGACACGCCGTCGGTAATGAGCCTGGTAGATAACTGGCCTGCAAAAGACTGTGCTTGGTAGTTAACAAAGGTGCTAGATGTTATCACACGCTCACAACCGCTCTATGTCTGGTAAATTTCACTGAACAGGAGAACGCCCTAATGTTGTGGGTTGTTCACTTCATGTCGTTAATTTCAATTTCGTTTCTTGCCTGTGTGGTTTGGCGACCTCTGTCCCTGTTGAGCAATTAACCTGGGCACTTTGCCAGGTTGTATTTGAGAGTTGACTTACACGTTACGTATAATTAACCTCTAGCCCTAGCTGCTATCCAGTGCCAGTCTTTTGTTCTGAAAGACTATTTTTACATTCAAAAATCGAATAACAACATTTCAGTGTTTGTAAATACATGTAGTTGAGGATTAGATCTTTGCTTGTAATTTTTAAAACTTTGTGCAAAACCAAGAAGTTTTCCCAGGTTTTGAGTGTTTTCGTGCTTCTTGTTTCAAAGCCAAGAAGCAAAATGCATTTTGTCCTTTTGTTCTTTATTTTATTATTTATTATAGTGATGTTTTTGTGGTGTTTTGAAGAAAGTGTGTTTAGATTTTTTTGTAAAAACTTGTTGAATTTATCCCAAAAATATTGAAACACTTAGTTTTACCCAGATGGACGAACTTTCCATCAAGGGGTCATGTTTGCCAGAAGTTAGTTTGTTTCCTCACCACCCAATCACCTCTTACCCCTGATGGTGCTTATGTGTCCTTGGGAGTAAACAGACTAGCAACAAAAGTGCTTGTGGTAACCACACAGTTTTGGGGGTAACTCAAATCACCAGCAAAAGAGACACGGCTTGTAACAGGTCACATGGGTTGCAGTTTTATTACTTTCAAACATTCTCTAGTGAAAATGTCACTTTTTGATTATGATAAGTATTATTGCTGGAGATTAGGTGGCCTAAAATAAAGCATTCAACTTTCGTTAAATAAACAAAAAAACATTTCATGAAAATTGTCATTGCTGATTTTTTTTAAAGCTGACTGCCGTGAGATGAATAATGGAATGGAGTGTGTCGAGGTACGAACTAATATTATGTTAACAAATTTCTGTTAATTTTTGAGAAAAATGACAGAAGACAATTTCATGTTTTGTCATATTTTACATGCTGTAGGTAGGTGAAGAATAATTCATGAATCAATAGCCTGGCCACAGTTGTATGGTCCATGTCAATGATCTTTATTTGCTCAAGATTGACTTTTTGAAACTCTCGTTGCATACAGCCTTGCACATGACTGAATGGAATGATCTGGTAAACTTTGTTTGTCATTACCACACAAAAAATCAGTCCTGTTAAAGGTGTATTTGCATACTCCTAATTATGATAATGTATAGCTGGAACTTAACAGCAATTCTATTTTAATCTATGCTAAACTAAGTGCAGTTGTATTCATTGACAATTTGTAAATGCGAAAACAAAAAATTCTGTAACAAAGTCACCTTTGCACTAATGACGTACCAAATTGCTGGTTCACATCCTGCATAATAAGCAGTGTTTATAATTTCCTAGCACCACATCACCACAAACAAAGATACTATGTTTTGTGTGTTGTTCTTTGTTGGGAATTGTTTTTAAAATGTTCCAGTATTGTTGGATAAGGGTTGTCAAAAATTGGACTGTTGTGATTTTTATGAAAAAAAGTTGCTCAAAGAAAATTAATTATGATAATTTGGAAAATTTTAGCAGTGTTTTTGAGGTGTGATCTTGAGAACATTTATCATCAAATAAAATTGGTGATGTTACTGATACCTTTTTTTTGCTTACCAATGTGCCTTATTTTCTAAATTTTACAAAAAGACCTATAACCCTGTGACCCAATTAATGACAGATTGGTATTAAAAATAACAAATTCTACAGGTTTTCTACTTTCAGAGAATGTGTACTAGGTTTGCTGACTGTTAATATCATAGTTTTGTGGATATTTGACTATATACACAGACTATAATGGTCAACAAGATCTTTTAAGATCTTCTAGACAAGTCTAGCTGAAGATCTTTTAAGATCTAGACAAGTCTGTATATTAAGATCTTACTGCATAACCTCAATAGAAACACCTCATTTCAAAACTCAGGTCTCTTGCTGTGCTTTTGAGCCCCGTTGTAGTGTTGGTTTCTCGTGCCCCATTACAGTTTTGATCTTCGTCCACATCAGCAGATCAGGTGTTTTGATGCTTGCACCAAAACCTAGTAAACAGGTGTGTGTGTCTTGGGGTCAGTGTGAGTTTGGCAAACACTTGTAAAAGTAGGTCACACCTTAATAACACCTTTAATGTACTGGTTGTACACAATATGGACGATGAGTGAATATGATTCTTTGTCAAGTTTCTTCAGAAAAATATAGGTTTAATTACATTTTAGTCTGTTACTGTCATGGTTTGAACTGTGTTGATGTCACAAACAACAACACTTATTAAAGTTTTCATTATCTGCAACAATTGGTAATCGGCCTTTGAAAAATTGGAAAATAATGCCACGGTCAATTTCGCCAATACTTTTTGTGTGAAATGAGTGGAGAATTATCATAGGTACATGGGTATTCTTGTCACTGAGTCTCCCACACCATCCGTGCTTATTCCTCTATATTTGCCATTGTAAAAGCAGCAATGTTGAATGACCTGGGTTTTTTTTTGGGGGGGGGGGTGGTGGAAAAATGCAGGATTTTCCAAAGTTTACTCCTAAGAAAACAACATTTCTTGTTTTCAAGCCATGCATACAGCAAAGTCTCAATCTTCAAACTCAAATAAATAAATCAGTTTAGTTCATGATTTTATAGGACATAGTTAGGAACCACAGAAAACCGAAGAATGAGATCCATTAACAAAAATGAACGTAAAGTTTTTGTCTGCTCTCATGTGTTGGTGCATCTTGGCTCTGTCTCTGCGTCTAATTCTGTCCTTACATGAAATGTGGCAAATTTGTTCCAGTGTGGCCGATGACAGATGACAGCAACTACCGGTAGTTGCGGGCTTATTCGATTACTGCTATGCCCCCGAGTGGTATTTTTTACATTTGGCTGTATCTTATATCCACTTCCTTAATCTATTTTGATGACATTTAGAAAATATGCGTGTATTGAGGTGACAGCCCTCCATTTTAGGTGAATTTAACGCCTTAGTATTCTGCATTCCATAGCGGCCATTTTTGTTATTTTTGTTCAGTGTTTGGGGTCTACTTATGTTGCCAAACCACTCGAAGGATTATTATAAAATTTGAGAGATGTATTCGTATTAAAGAGAGCATGGCTGACTTTCAGTTTGGCTAGTTCCCTGCCGAAATGTTAGGTGGCATGACAGCTGTACATGTCAAGGCAGGAAAGCTCAACTGAATACTGTGACCGTTTTGTTCAAGGTGCATGGTTTGTGATATACACGAGCTTAAATCTCATTGTGCAAAACCATGTACATGTAGTGTATAGATTTTTTTCTTTTTGTTGGGAGAAAATTAAGTAAAAGTTCTAAGCTTATATAGGGTGTCCAAAAATGAACTCACATCCCACATTTCAAATAAATGCCAGTAACTGCGTTTTTATTGGGTTGACAACAAGATTACTTGCTTAAATTCATAGAGTTGATAAAAAAGTCTATAAACTAAAGTAAATGTATTAATTATTAATTTTGGAAGATTTGTTGTCTTTACACTTGACCTTTCATAGATTTCATCAGCATACCCCCTATGTGCCATAAATTTTTGTTCTCAAATCGGTCACCTGTTTGCCATTACCATGCTTGATGTAATATTCGTGGGGAAAATCCGCAAAAGGTTCGAACAAATGACCAAAATTTACTGTAAGCCTGTTCGTATACGGAAAAAAATCCCATTATTTTCAGTATAAACTATGCCTTCTGACCACTGGGTTTCTTAGGATTTGGGTTATTTTGCATTGGAACAAAATATTTGCAACCCTTTTTGTGACTATACTATGTGGGTGCATAATTGCTCTTGTTGAAATACATGAAATCCATAATGACATTGAGCAACATTGTAAAATTGTCGAGCTATGTTTCTGATAGTTTGAGCTTGCACCAGAAATGTATTGATGGCATCACAAATTCGAGAATTACTATGAGAGAGAAGACAAAATTGAACAATTTACATGTGCGAAATTTTTGGAATTAATGAATTTTTAGTTGGGACTGATACTTATATTGCTATTATTTTCAGTGAAGCATTAATCCTGTTCATTTCATTACAGCCTGTTTCTTCGTGTTCCTGTTCAGTGTTGGTTTACTGGCTGCCGATATTGCACGGCGAGAGATTTCTGACTATCACAGTTTCCGTGGCATATTTGACCAGTATCTCGCCGTAGTGGGCATGAATATCATTGGCTTTTTCATCAGACGAAAAATTGATAAGGCGACACAAAGGTGCCTGGATACCCAGGAACAGATTCTGCTAGAGCACTTGCAACAAAATAGGGATACGAAGTATGGGAAACGATATGCTTTTGGGGGCATAAAGTCTGTGGATGATTTCATCAGAGTGCATCCTCTGACAAAGTATGCAGATTATGGACCTCTGGTAGAGAGAATTGCCAGGGGAGAGGAAAACCTGATCACCAAGGGGCGACCAAAAATGCTCGCCGTTACATCAGGCACTTCTGGAAATAGCCACATGATTCCCGTATCGAAGAAGCGCATCAACTTGTCATGTGCTTTGATATACCAGCAGATGTTGCACTGCTATCCTAGAATGAGGAATCTTTTCAAGACGCTCAAACTATTTTACACACCTCGGGCTAGATTCAGTGAGGCTGGCATTCCTATTGGTCCCAATTCATCATCTCCAGTAAACTCTAAAAGTATGCTCAGTTTATACACAACCCCATTAGCTGCATACAGCATCAAAACGGAACAAGAGGCACTTTACGTCCATCTATTGTTCGCTCTGAAAGACAATAAGCTGGGCATGATCGAAGCGAATTTCGCTTCGTTGGTGTACACAGCGTTCACATTCCTTGAAAAAGAATGGCCTCGGTTAGTGAGGGACATTGAGACGGGCACCATAGATTCCCGACTTGCCCTGGATGACGACACTAGGATCAGGTTAAATTCACTGCTCAATCCCGATCCTGAAAGAGCTGCTGATCTCCGCAGAGAGTTTAGCCTCGGCTTCGACAAAATAGCCAAGCGTATCTGGCCTAAGTGCGATCTCTTGCTGTGCGTAGATACCGGTTCATTCCACATTTATGGACAAGAACTCCAGCATTCCTACTGCAGAGACATTCCCATTTATTCGGCTGTGTATGCGGCGACTGAAGGACTTATAGGTATTAACATTTGGCCTGATATGGAGAGAAGAGAATATCTACTGCTGCCTCATACCATGTTTTATGAATTCATTCCTGTGGATCTGAGTGGAGAGAGCCAGCCAAAAACATACCTTCTTAGTCAGGTATTTATGCATTTCGTGTAAAAAGCCTATTCTACTGTGCCAGTAAAATGTATTAAATTAAAGTAACTAGACGTTTTAGGCTTACCTGTCATTTCTCAATTGTACAGAACAATATGGAAATTTTCATTTAAACCTAACGTCTAGCAACTCATTTGTCATTTCCCTTTATGGTTATTTGACTGCAGCATCAATAATGGCTTTTTTAACTTCTGGTTTATGGTAACTTCTGTGATTTTGCTTAAAAACTATTATCCAATTGTCAAATATATGAAACTTTATTTTTCAAATGCCAGGGTTAGAACTTAATTTTCATCTCATGCAAATCTTTACTTAATGCTTGTAACTTTCAAAGCATGTAAAGGGAAACAAAGAACTTGAAACTTTTAAAATGCTTAAAACATAGTTCAAACCTCATAGTTATAAGCATTTCTATGATTCATGTTTCAAAGTCTAAATTAAGCACAAATAGGCAAAACTATGCCCCCTTTACCCCTAAGTTTATTCTACCTTTAAACCGTGCCATCAATTTTCAGAATTACTACAAATGTGACAGCTCTCACAAATAATGAAATCAAATCTTCTTTTAACTTTCATTTTTGAAGAAAGTTGAATGTCCACGACATATTTACCACTTAATGTGCTAAAGAGTAACATTTTGCTAAATGTTATTTTCTCATGTAAACGAACAAAGTCTGGATGTATTCTTGATCTGGAATTCAAGCTTCTCAGTAAAATTGGCTAACCACAGGCATGGTGAGAAATTGCTAGGTGTTAGTAATGTTCTTATTTTTGCTGCATTCTATGTTTTGCTAACTCTGGGACTAGTAATATATTCTCGGAGTTAATTGTTTGTCATTCGTTGAATGAATTTAATGGCTGTTTTATGTTAACACCACAAGGGTGGCATATTTGCTGATTAATGCTTTTTATTAGAAATATACCGAAACATAATTAATTATGTAACCATTTTATCATTTGTAAAGCTACATTTTGTCTGGTTTAGGCCTATATTCTCTTATGAAGTCGGTCTCATTTATTCCTTACTGCGATAAGGGTCTATTTGCATTTCCAACAAGAACATCAAAACCATCAATGACTCAACCCTAAAATTACAAATTCGAAAATGACACATGTATGCATTGCTTGTTAACTTAGTTGCCAGCTCATTCATCAAAAATGCAAGATCAGGGAGCATGGAAATGTTTAAAGACGCAGCTAAATATAGGGTGAAAGGCAGCTTTAAATGCTATTTATTTTAATTGTCCTCTAAAACTCTCAGATCTCTTTATGTTATTGTATTTTGTGAATGGTGTATTAAGTTTTGTTTCACTCACTAGGTTGAGCTTGGTAAGGACTATGAGCTGGTATTAACGAACCTGAGTGGCTTGTACCGCTATCGCTTTGGAGATGTTGTCAAGGTGACAAGATTCTACAACAACACACCGGTGGTTGAGTTTTTGTACAGGTAGCTTATATTTGTCAAAACCTAAATGTTATCAGGATAGACTAAGGTCATTATATCACAATCTTCAGACAACTTTCATTGCCATATTACTAGTCTGCTGTATTGTCCTAAATTGGTGGGATTTTTCCTGATCGACTCAAGGCAAATTTTGTTGCATTTCACAAAATATAAAAGCTTAGTTTTTGCCAAAGTTCTTGACTGCAGCATAGTGTCCACTCACCCTATGGAAAATCTGTGAAAACTGGCAAGAAAAGTTACCGAGCTTGGCACTGATCAGATGTTGTGTAAAGAAGCATTCTGAACCATTTCTGCAGGTAGATGGCACTGGGAGTAGAAACAGCCAGAAGGATGCCAGCTTATTTTAGCTGGCATTGGGCGACTCTCGTTTTAATATATAGGCAACTAAAAATGACGCATGGAGTTTCAAAAACAAAAACATTAGAACCAATTATTATGCCATGTTTGACCTTACTCTTGATCTGTTTTTTGTGGGCATTTAGAATTAATGGAAGAACACATTAAGTGGTTGATACCATGTTGTTGGTTGCTCATTAAAATGCCAAAATTTTCTGTGAACTTTGAATGATGTCGCAAATTAAATGCAAAACAGATAAAATCCCCTGTGTTTTGTGATTAAAAATAAATTGATATACGTTGATGATGTTCACTGCAAAGTTCACATGAGTGGCTAAAATGTTATCAGCAAACAAAACACACAGTGTTCCAGAATATAAAGGCATATTTTCAAATAAAAGATCATACTGTTTCTTTGGTTTTCTGCCTGTGATAAGACTTGTCAACAATAATAAGATGTTGTTTGGTTAAAACCCTGAATTCTGCGAAAATGATGAATAAATAGTAAAACAAAACTGCACGTTTTAAGTTCAAACTGGCGACTGAATATGCCCTTAGTAGAAAAATATAATACATTTCCTGGGAAAATTAAAATTAAAAATTGACAGATATATGGCCATGGTGTTATATTTATTAATGGCCTTGTATTCAGCTGGGATTTTATAGTGTTTAAATAAGGTACAACTTGTGCGTGTGTTTCTGTGATATTGCGTCATAAGCAAATTTTCTGAAGTTAAAATTAACATGTTCCTCTATTTTCCTAGACAGGGCCAGTTACTAAATGTTCGGGGTGAGAAGACATCAGAGAAGCACTTCTATCAGACTTTACTACAGACAGTTGCTGAGTGGCCTGGAGTTAAACTGAAGGACTACTGCTGCGCTGAGCATGTTGTGGCTTTAAAGGGTTAGTTTGAAACTTATCAGTTCACAAGTATCATCGTTCTTGTGCAGAATCAGATATTTCCCTACAATCAATATGTTCATGTTGGCTGATTGCTATTATGCAATATAACCCATGTTTATTATGAAATTGTATTGTGTTTGTGTCTGTTTTTGTGATAATTTCCAAAATAGAATTTTCTTTTCAGCCTTATGGTTATAAAAAAAAATAATTGCAGGCGGTCTGTTACACGTTGTACCAGACGTGTGCAGGCCTCACATGTGGGCCCATTGCACTGATCACCTGGAAATATTTTTATGCCTTTATTAATATATGGTTAAAACCGAGCTGAGGAGCTAGAAACCTGGCTCAAAGGTTTAGCAGTGTGACCTGGTGGGACTCGAACCCACAACCTCAAGTAGAGAAAGCGGGCAAGCCTTATGGTTAGTTAAATTGAAGAATTTCTACAACCGTTTGATTACTTTGCATAGTTCAAATCTTCCTATGGACTATATTTTACGAAAAAGGTCAGTTGTTATACACATAATTTATGTTTTTGATTTTCAACACTTTACACAGGCCAGCTGTGACAGTTGTATGACTAAAGCGCCATCCATGCACACACAGCCTTAATCTAGAACAAGTTACTTCTGGAACGAGTTGTCGCTAGGTTTGAGGGCTGTGTGGACGCTATTCAAACTAGTGCAACTTACTCCACTTACTTCACCTTATCCAGGTGGGGTAACTTGTTCTAGGGTAACTTGCGTCACTGTTAATTTCTGTGTGGCCGCAAACCTGGGGCAAGGCGGAAATAATTATCAGCTGTGGTCATATACAGGCGGGTTTTCTTTTGCGTGCCTTTACTCTCATTAGGTGTTTTTTGCCACGCACAGAGCCTTACCCCAGTTATTGGATATGAGTGTGGATGTGGGATAAGTTGAGTGCAAGTTGTTCTAGGGTAGGCTGTGAATGGACGGGACTTAAGTGGAGGATTTAAACAACTACTTGGCACTGACCTTGCATGATGCCTATTTCAGATTGTGTGTGAATGACAGCCAGGATTTCGATTGAGAGCTACTGATAGTAAGGCTGGTAGTTTGGCACAGTCTTGTATACAATTTTCAGTGACGTAGGCCTACACATGTGAAAATAGTGTATGCAATCTGGTCTTGTACAGTGTATAGCAATTTCATGGTTTGCCTACAGGTGAATCAGTGGTGCCACACTATGTGGTTTTCCTGGAACTCGAGTCTGATGACGAAGTACGGCTGTCTGAACAACAGAAATCAATGGTAATGTTTTGTTCTAAAGTCAAAACTTTAATCTTTTTGCTGTTTTGGTTTAGAATCTGCTGGGGAAGCTTGTATGTTTGCCCTGAATTATTAAATAACATGGGAAGGGCAACATAGGGGGCTGGGGCTGCAGCCCCCCACTTTTTTCAGTGCTACGCTCATGGTCTGTAGGCGATGCACCATAGGGGGCTTGGGGGGCTTTAGCCCCTACTTTTTTCAGTGCTGTGCCGCCCATGAATTAAAACGTAGAAATAATTATAATCTTTAAATGGGATTGACAAAATTGAATTGACTTCGAAATTGGTGAAATGTTGGGATTGATTTTTTGCAAATTTGTGTTTATTGTAAGACCAATGACATCATCCTGAAATTTACTCTTCATAGCTGTGAGACGTGGGATGCTTGTGGCTACATGGTGATCACTGCGTATGGCAAAAAAGTCCTCCCTTGGACTGAAACTCATTTCTGGTCTCCAGGCCGACACGGGTTTGGTGCCCCTGTTGAATACCTCTGGCTTATATGATGCCAGGGGGTAATAGCTTCAGCTAAGCGAGAGTCTGCTCACAATCCCTCCATGATATTAGACTGTCTTTAAAGTCATGGCATTTGCATGCATTCTTTTGTTCCAGTTGGATGCTAACCTGTGCAAGTCATTTGTGTACAACTCGTTCCGACAGAAGGGCAGTATTGGTCCCGCGGTAGTGCACGTTGTCAAGGCGAACACGTTTATTGAACTCAGATCCTTCATGATGAGTGTGTCTGAGGCATCGCCCAATCAATATAAAGTGCCAAGAGTACTCAGGAGCAAGGGCACTGTGCAGTTTATAATGGAGAGAGTGGTTGGTTAGAGACACCATGTATGTTATGAAGAGGCTGAAGCAGTGGGCTAGAGGCTTGGTGGTGATTTAGAAAAGGCCGAAGAATGTCTCACAGTCTGTTCAGAGAAGGACAGTTTGAACAATGTTTGATAGCATATTGCGTTCTTATTGTTTCATTCCATACATTAACTCTGGTTAATTGGCTATCTTCGTTAACAGGTCAAACCTTTTTAATAACTTTTTATGTATTTATAGTTTACCTATAAAATTATATTTTCCTAGTTCTTGATAATCACAGAATTTTATTATGTGTACAACAGCAATGCTATGATGTTCGTGATCACGTTTTTGGTTTTTTTCCTCAAAAAAAATGATTTTTTCTCAAAAGCCACCGTATGTTTTACTAAACATGATTTTTTGCACACAACTTGCAAGTTGTGTTTTATTACTTTATTAGCTACAACACCATGCCAGGGAGATTCTTTTAAGCTCTTTGAGTGTAAGTGCTCAGCTGTCCAAACCACAATGTTTTTTTCGATGATGTTTTCATTTACAGCAATCTCGTGGTTATCAGGCCTAAAAGAAAACCCCAGACGTGCTTTTGTAGCTAATAAAATAAAGAAAAATTTACTACGCATGGATATGAAAATCATTGATTGCTTCACTTAATGGTTAAATCATAGGTTTCAGAGATGTATAGTTATTTTTAAGTCTGAAAAGTTACAGCCTTGGCTAGGACTGGACTGCGTGCATGGTGTGGAGAGAGTTCAGTGTTCCAACTTTATTCAAGGTTCCACGTTTTTAATATGTACCTTGCATAACCTAGCTGGCTACAGTTGGTTTGATCACTTTTGAAAAAGCTTGAAAGCGCTTGGTAAAAATTTAGCTACACAGAGAAGAATCTAAGGGTGACCTAATTCATTACGGTGTTCTTAGGTGTACTATTATATGTCACAAAGTCTGTGTTTTTATGCCAGTCATTGTCATGTTTAGTGTCAAGTCATCGATTTTGTTTAAGAACCTTTACAGATGGATCAATTAATCACCCAAAATGTTGTGTATTTTTGTTTTATTATCAATTGTTTACATGCTTTTGGTTGTGAGGTTAACAAATCATGTATTAAGCAAAATTTTTATTTTATTATCAATTGTTTACATGCTTTTGGTTGTGAGGTTAACAAATCATGTATTAAGCAAAATTTTTACTTAATGAAACAATGTTTACTGAGCATTTTCACATTAGCAGGTGGTGTCATTTTTTGGCATTTTGTTTGAAAAGAACTTCTGTTTATGTACAGGATATTTTTAGAAGTCAGTTCTTAATATATTGTACATTTTTTTCTTTTTATTGTACATTCTATGTTTTTTGTAGACAATTGGAATGCTGAACTTCTTCATATTTTTCTTTTAATTATTTACATTCCCAACTCTTACACTTATATTTTAACACACGCCCCAAATACACTGTTAGTAACAGTGTACATTGCAAAATTCCTACAAAAGTGTTACAAAGAGGATGTGAGTGATGTTCAAAATTCAAACTCTTTAAAATCTGATAAGAAATTCCCCAATGGGCGGGGTCTATCTGGGCTAATGGCCTACCATACTAGGACAGCAATAAACGTCTGATATACATCGACACTGAGGTAGTGATGGCCTCTTCAATAATCGAGAGCCTTCTGCATTTGTAATGCGCATGCCTAGACGGATAAAATGTCAGCCTAAGCAGGCGATGTGTCGTGGGGGGTTGCTTTATATTGACTGGGTAAGGGGGCGTGCCCAAAAATGGCGATCGTCAAGAACCTATGATATATGTGAGGATTGGGAGTCCCTGAAAGTGCCCTTCTGGTGATAAACCGAATTTTTCTCTGCCGCCCAATAACTTTTTGTTTTCTTAAATATTCAACAACTGGACAGTCAGTACATTGAAGAATGTAGTTTTACCTGAAGCGAGAATATTCAACGAGAAAAGGGCTTTGCGTTATGATCTGCTCCAACGCAGAATTGACTTTAGCGTTCGCATTGAGTCCAACACCCTACTGGCGAAGCTAAACCGGTGAAGTGCCGCTTACCAGAGTCAGTGGCCTTGATTTCACCGGCGGAGTCGCTGGCAGCTAACTGGGAAGGATTGGCGATTAGTAATGATTTCTTAGAAAAGTAGAACACAGTTTTGTTTGTTATAATTCTGGTAAATGGTAATAACTTCAAGAACTCAATCCCCAAAATGCGTTTTTCGGTCCTAAAACCGAATGTGCCCTTTTAAAGGCGTAAACTTTATGAACAAATCTGTACTTTATCAAATATCTACAAAATCATGGAATTTAATTGATTAAATATAGATTATTACATGTTCTCAGCCCTCGGGGCTGACGCCTCTCGGGTGATAATTCAACAAAATACCGGTACACTCGGGCTCTAGAATACGGGGGATAACGACTGAGAACAATTAATAATCTATATTTATTTATTAGAAAGCCTGTAGAAATATTTTTTCAAATAATTAAAATTTCTAAACTGTCACTCATTTGATCACGTGACAATGTCTCAGTAAAAAGAAAGGCATATACAGCTAAACTATGAGAAGATGAATTCCCATTCTCCCGTTTTTATTTCATGTAATTTATCTAAAGGCACAATTTTAACAGTAGCGTTTCATATAAAAAAGTGTCCACATCAAATCACGTATTGCAATTTCACAAGCAGTCGGCAAACGCGTTGCGGCCGTTTGAACGACAAAACGATAACTTATTTAACGTTAATTGTACGTCATGTCGCTCTGTTTAGTAAGTCTATGGTTTAGCTGAATAAAGAACTCCTGGAACCATTTTTATGCTTTATTAATATATAAAAATAAAACCAAGCTGACGAGCTAGAGACCCGACTTAAGGAGCAATGTGCCCCACTGGGACTCGAACCGGCGACCTTGCATGAATAAAGGAAGTGAATACAAGTTCTACTGGACTACACTGCCATCTAGTGTTGAGGCAATACGGAGATTTTCTCTTTTGTGCAGACAGGTATGGATAGGGTCTCATGTGCGCACCCAGCCTAAAATATAGGGGGCCCGAATTTTTCAATATGTGGAACTTTACTGAGGAAAGGGACTAAAAAACGGGATACTACGTTCAGACCTATGAACTGTGCATTCGCGCCGGATCCTTGTGCGCTTTTGTCTCGTTTTCTTGGACTTTTTCTTCCTCTATGGCGGACCTTTTGGCCCACTTCGCCAAATGGTGGGTGGGGGCTCCTTCGAGACCCCCCCGAGCCTCCCCTGGGTGCGCGCATGGGTCTGATAAACAAAAATTTTAGACTGATGAGTGAGATCTTGCCGTACCATGTTTTGCAATGTATTGGCGCTCAGTGACGATCATGCATCAACAGCAGGAAGACTTCTCCAATTCTTGCTTCATCAGTACTTTGATACAGAGGTTATTCACATCCTAGTGGAAGTTTAGTTTACAGTCAATGTGCACACCCAACAGTTTAACAAAATTTTCACATTTGATAACATTCGCGGCGCACCAATATTTGGGAAGCTCTGAGTGCCGGGTTTAAATCTACAAAGAATGAGGGCTTTGAATTTTTCAGCGTTGGCAAACTTCTAACAGACTCATTAGCGGCGTTTTTCAGGACAGAACCATGAGGCACACATTTAGTTACAGTGTGCGCACATCTGTAGATCGCCCAGGCAAGTGGGACAGAACCTTTATGCACACATTTAGTTCATACGCGCACCCAGGGGGGGTTCGGGGGGCTCGAACGAGCCCCCATTTGGTGAAGTGGACAAAAAAGTCCGCCCCAGAGAAACAAAAAGTCCGAGAGAACGAGACACTAAATAAGCGCAAACTCAAAATTCACAGCCCTGGACGTGGTACCCCGTTTTTTCTTTCTTTTTTTTAGTCCTTCGGCTTTTTTGTCAGTAAAAGGTCCACATCGTCGGAAATTCGATACCCATACCCCCATATTAAAGGGTGGATGCGCGCATGTAGTTACAGTGCGCGCACATCTGTAGATCGTCTAGGCACGTAGGAGTGTATAGAGTAAAGCACGCGTCTACATGTCGTTTAGGAATAAAATAGAGTAGCAGCACAACTTCTTAACTGCCAACGAAAGAGTTCCAACCTAGTCTATCAATAATTTATTTACCCCGGTCACCAAAGCCCAGTGGAACTACTTTCATCAGCCGTTATCAGCCTTACGGTATTTCACTAAATCATGTTTGGCTAACATTCATCGCTAGTACTTCGTCGACATTCATTCATTTCTAATTCTCAAAAGCGCACCAATTTCAAGGTCAGAATGACCCCGTGGCATTTCACTGGCTGACGGTTATGTTATGTTGTTGAGATTGTGAACAATGTTAAGCTGATGTGGATGGCGAGAATCTTTTAAAATAAAGTCACACTTAACGTCTAGGCTTACGCCTGAGTGTGCTGATTGTTTAGAATGACGCCATTTTGACTTACTGAATTACGTATTCAAATAAAAGTAAAATGCCAAAATTAAAAACAAAAATAATAATTATAACAGTAAGTAGGCCAGTTTTACGTCGGTAGCGATGTAAATTTCAAAGCACTTTGAAAATTATTACCGAGCTATGGACCTGGTCAATCTTAATCCTCAACAGCCCGGGAGCATACGATGGGTGCAACCGTTGTCGACGTACACTGATTAATTCAAAGACATAATTTTGTAAAAATGTCAAGTACTGAAATGTCCCGTAGTTACCTGTGTTGCGGATGATTTGCCAGGTTATTTTGTTCATTGTGTATTTTGAATGTGATGTTCTTTTGTTTTGTTTGGTGTACGTTTTCTGTCTCGCCGCTAGACCCTTTCTAGTCCTATTGTTTCATTGGTTCGCTATTGCACTCTGCCCGCATCATTTGAAGCGTCAAGTCGCTTCTGTTGTTATGTGTCTAGTATTTTCATTCTTTATTGGTATGATTTCTTTTGTTTCGGGCACAGTTTGTACATTTTCATTTTTCTTAGTTTGTATATTTGTGTAGATATTATTGTATCTAATTTGCTGTATTTTTTGTATATAATTAATTCCCGTGTTCTTTTTTTCTGTGTTTTGTGTTGGCCACGCCCCGGGTCAGCCATTTTGGTAATTTTGTGTTTTCTTGTTTTTGCAGACTAGATACGATCAAGTTTTTGTATGTTGTTCGGACTTTATTTTCACTATGTGTTCATGGGCCACTTTTGGGCCACGGAGCAAACAATAAAGACTACACTACCATTGTATCCTTTTCGTATGTTCCCACGGCAACAACCTGAATGAGGAAAAATCCAAGATTCACAAAAATTTTTAATGCTATGATGTGGCTAATGGCGTCAGTATACACGTCACCACATTACGCATCTGTATTATGTAACGCTATGAAAACAAAAACTCAACTTTAGTTCAAGGGCCCGTTCCAAGAAACTGACTTAAGTTCATTTTTTACTTAAGTCTAAGATTTGTCTTAATTTCCATACTTTGAAACTTCCACATCTGGTGAAATAGTAAAAATTAAGAAAAAACTTTTATCAAAAACTTAATTCAAACTTACAATCTCTTTCTTGAAATGGTCTCGAGACAAATTTAAGTTTTATCTTAAAATTTACTAAAACTTAAGATTTGTCTTAGCTAAGTAAGTTTTGTTGGAACGGGCCCCAGATTAACATGATCCGTGGTTTTTGAAATAAAAACAATAGTTATTGTCGTAAATCGAAGACATTTTTACGTCTTTTCGACAAACTGTGTGAACATTTTTAAAACCGCGTTTCACCGCTGTCTAACTGACTAGTGTTCACGTTGGATTCTTAATCAAAGTGCTTTGTGTTTCAAAAACGTCACCACGCTCATCAGATCTTGAACTGTTACTGAATGAGCCTGCAACTCAAGTTACAGGCAATGTGTACACGAGACGTTTTCGAATTCGCAATTTTAGGGTTGGCCAACTTCAACAAATCCCGAAGCGTTATGAGCGTGACAGGTCTAATTCGAATTTCGTCAAAAATCAGTTAAATACATGTAGGTGGTAGATATTCTTTCCGCATCATTTTACTTAAAAACTCCATCAAATGTATTTTAACACAAGTTAATTCAGTCGACACTTTAAAAGACCAAATAATGCTCACTCAAAATATTTTCGAATTTAATTGAATTCAATTTGATTTTCTAGTTTAATTTTGCATTTTTGTCGTGCACCACCACCTAAAATGGCCGCCACAGTGAGTGTGAGCTGACTCTTGCATTATGAATTATGTAATATGTAATGCCATATGTAATGAGGTTTCCCCGGAAACCCCCACCACTTTTAAAAAAATAAAATAATCCAAACAAAATAGGGCTAAAAGTTACAAGATATTTATATTTTCCGACTGACGAAACTGTGTTCTAAATTTGTAAATGTAAAGGAAATACTAGGCTTTAACTGCAAGAAATCTCCAGACATCACCCGTAAACCACCACATGGAATCTTCACCATCTTTACGGAAAAGGTATACAACTCATTTAAATACCTTCCAAAGTAGCATTCACACTTCGCGTAGATTATGTACATCCGGTCTTGAAATGTTACTCTTTCTTTCTCTCGCGGTATTCTCTAATATACGTTGGGTAATTAAAGCTCGTTAAAAACACCATTGTTAAATAAACGCCGGGTCTCAAACAAGCGCCGGGGCGATATTCACGACTAGTTGAAAAACAACTCTGACTGCAATTCGCTGTTTCGCTGGATAGTCTAAGGCCTACTGTTAACTAAATGTAAGTCAAAATAACGCGTGAAAATTAAAAAAAAAAACAAAGAAAAACGATGCGTTGCAAGCGTTAAAGTGGCATAGAACGTAAAAAACAGACTAAATCAACCAAATCACAGTATTCAAACTGGTTCTCTGCCACTGAAACAGAAATCAAGCTGTTCACCAAGTATTTTTTCGTAAAACTTTTGAATTTCTCTTGATGTCAAAATATTTTCCTAATTTTTGTTTCAAATTTGGAAAAAAAACGCTCTGCGAACTGCTTATTACTTCGTCGATTTTTCTTCCACACGGCAAAGCACGTCTCCTTATTTGGTATGGCAAGACATAAACATATAATAGCGTCTTTCCCTTGTGCGGAAAATGTGATCTTTGAGGTAATCTGGCGACGGTGCTTCAAGCAGCAGCCAGTCCGACTGCTTTGTGCGTATATATATTAATAGGGACGAAGAATTGAACTTTGTATTGGGATAAAACAGTTTTTATTTCGTCCATGTTTCAAAAATAGTGAATCTGGCGATTTTTTTCCAAAGATTCTTGCAATATTCAAAGTGAATAACTCTCACGTTAGCATGCCCAATAAGCAGATTGGCCACGACCTGTTTAAAAGGTATTCTTTTACGAGATTTCACGTTCCATGCCTCTTTAAAAATAATAAGAGACGCAAGGGTTGTTTTAAATACGTGTATAATATACGTAGAAGTCTGGATATGGTTGCCAATTGAAACAAACACTGTTCAAAATAATATCTATAAACATTTATCAAACATACCATGCATTTGGTAGCAATAGTCAACAGTATGTGAGCGTCGAGTCTGAAAGCTGGTCTTGTTGAATAAATGCCGAGTTTGAATTAAGCGCCGGTTTGAAATTAACATCGGGTCAAAAACACTTGGAAAAAGCGCACCGGCGCTAATACGCTAAAATACGGCATCCAATTTATCGTTCACTAATAGATCCTCATTGGAATTTTTCACCATCAAAAAGGCCACATTTCCGTGGGGAGGCAATCGATTTAATGTAGATCATGGAGACGTACCGCTGAGATGGGAGCCATTTTTCAAATTTTGGTATATCAGACCGGCATCCCAGAGCACTTAGCATAGATGAACGAGGTACCAACATCTGACCACGGGAGCATTTAAAGTCCACCTCAGTATGTACAGAAATGGACGTCTGCCGTTGTCTGCACTCTGGGTGTGACCCCTGGGGGCCTTACAAAGAGCCCAAAAATGAACTAGACTAGATATTCGAGGTACCAACCAAAACTGATATAAAACGAACAATAGTAACGCGCTGAACACCGAATGACCCATGAGAGACAAATTGCACTCTGGAATAGGCCCGGCACAAACCAAAAAAGGACCCCCCAAAAATGAGCTAGCACATACATTCGAGGTACCACACAAAACCTATTCCATGTGATTCAATACATGTCACAGATCGCTAAAGCCCTTATGACAGACAAAATACACTCTAGGTTGTGCTTGGCAGAAACCCCCAAAAATCTCAACCATGGTATGCCGTCAAGATTTTGAGCTAGACTAGATTTTCGAGGTACCGGCCAAAACTGATTTTAAACGAACAATAGTACCGCACTGAACACCAAATGACCCATGACAGACAAATTGCACTCTGAAATGGGTCCGGCAGAAACCAAAAAAGGACCCCCCCAAAAATGAGCTAGCACATACATTCGAGGTACCACACAAAACCAATTCCGTATGATTCAATACATGTCACAGATCACTAAATGCCCTATGACAGACAAATTACACTCTGGATTGTGCCCGGCAGAAACCACCAAAAATCTCAACCACGGTATGCTATCAAAAATTTGAGCTAGGCTAGATTTTCGAGGTACCGGCCAAAACTGATTTAAAACGAACAATAGTACCGCACTGAACACCAAATAACCCATGACAGACAAATTGTACTCTGGAATGGGTCCGGCAGAAATCAAAAAGGACCCCCCAAAAATGAGCTAGCACATACATTCGAGGTACCACACAAAACCAATTCCGTATGATTCAATACATGTCACAGATCACTAAAATCCCTATGACAGACAAAATACACTCTGGATTGTGCCCGGCAGAAACCCCCAAAAATCTCAACCGCGGTATGCCATCAAAATTTGATCTAGACTAGATTTTCGAGGTACCGGCCAAAACTGATTTAAAACGAACAATAGTACCGCAACTGAACATTGAATGACCCATGACAGACAAATTGCACTCTGGAATGGGTCCGGCAGAAACCAAAAAAGACCCCCCAAAAATGAGCTAGCACATACATTCGAGATATCACAAAAAACAATTACATGAGATTCAATACATGTCACAGGTCACTAAATGCCCTATGACCGGCAGACAAAATACACTCTGGATTGTGCCTTGCAGAAACCCTCAAAAATCTCAACCACGGTTTGCCATTTTTGAGACAGTTACATTTTCAAGGTATCGGCTTAAACTGATTTAAAACCAACAATCGTGCTGTACTGAACACCCAATGACCCGTGAAAGACAAATTTTACTCGGAAATAGTGGGCCAAAAACCCAGAAAGGACCTTAAAAAATGGAGGTACAATCGTCCATGCAGCTTTTCCCTACTAGTTCAAGTACTCGGGTGGGAAATCCAAACAACTGGACAAGATGATAAAAATTGCACCACGAATATTGAAGTACCCATTTGGTGACAAAAGTGGTGTATTTATTAAGTTAACTGCAAAAAGCGGGACCGCGGGAAACAAAAACTAATTATAAAAAACTTTCGTTCACTAAAGCCTGTGTTTACTCTCATGATCACTACAAGCGAAAAGCAGACGGGTGTCAAGATGTAAGACAGTTTACTCGCCTAGTGGTAACTTTTTGAAGAAATTTTTACATGAAATCGAAATTCAGTGTAGTGTATAGTGTTTGCAATGTTTTAGTTTCGCGGAGTCATTTGTCGATGGTCGACATAATGTCTTCCGTGATAAAATACAAATCACCCCTAATTTGGTGCGCAGCCACGCGATGGAGTCCCAATGCTATTTAAATAAATATATAAACAACGATGCGTTTCGGTAACAAGGGGTCTCGCTGCAGCATTGTCTGAAAATTGCATACAATGACAGGGTGTAACGTCACAGCAGCACTGTTTAGGAAAGGGAAAGTGAGGCCTCTGGAAATCCTGATGAAAGACTCATCTGGGACACTTATCAGCTTCTTCTCAGAGTTAATAAGCGTAGATGTCCCAGACGGAAGAAAGTTAGAAGACATATGCCTCCTATTTAATGAAGGGAGGAGTCAAAGATGTCAATGAAGCGCCGATATCTGAAATTAATAGAGATGACCGGAAAAATGAACAAGGTAATAACTGTAATTGATAAAATATAGTTCATAAAAGCATCGAAAATAATTTCAAATGTTTTCATAGTGTTAAACCAAAATGCCCAGTTTCACGTCAAAAATCAGTAAATGGTGGTGAGATTTCATGCGCGCACCCATTTGGGGAAGTGGGCAAAAAAGTCCGCCTCAGAGAAACAAACAGTCCGTGGAAACGAGACAAAAGTCCACTAAAAAGGCGCAGACGCACAGTTCACAGTACTGAAGGTCGTACCCCGTTTTTTTTAGTCCTCAAGCTTTTCTGTTAGCAAAAGGTTCACTTGGTCAGAAATTCGAGCCCCCCCAAAACTAGAGGCTGGGTGCGCGCATGGGTTTTATGTTTTTGTTCGTCAGCGTTTAGACAATTAGTCCCTCGTCAGTAAAATTTTCTCCGATGTCCAACATCAAGAAGATTGACTGCGCATTGCTTCCTCCTTACCGAAAGACACTATTGAACAAGCTCAAACGAGCCCATTATGTTGCCTTGCTCTGAGACCAAGTGGATTTGGCTGATCCGGGGAAACGGTTTGGATCCTCTTACCTACGATTGGAAGGTACAAGATGGATACTATACTCCCGAATGGCTTTGTGGATCTGCCGTTCCTGATGTCCTTTTTGAAGGTGCTGGTCTTTTACAAGAAAACCAAGCCGATCAAGAGGTAATGGAAATGGGCTATGACGAAACAATTTAAGCGAGCCCGAATCAAGTTGGAGTAGCAGTGACGAATCTGATATTGAAACGTATTAAAAACTAACAGGAAACTACTGTTGACATTAAACATATAGTATGTAGCTTGATACAGAGATTTTGACTATCTGTTACTATGCTGTTTGAAAGTGTTGCTCTATTTCATGTAGTTTATTTTGATTAAAAAAGGTTTTTAAAAACACGTCTGCTACTTTTCTTTCAATGTATTGTTTAGTAATCAATGAGATGAAAGGGCTCATTGGAAATAATTTTCGTGGTTCCTCGATCTAGCGCAAATTTAGGGGCCATGTGTTGTCGCTGACGTATCCTTTTTGCTGGCAGTTTTGATAGCGTTTTATATTTTACACAATCTGCGTTCTTAAACTTCACTAAGTGGGTTGGTTTTAGACAGTTCCTGGTATCCCAAAGTTTTACTGTTATCAGGTACTTTCCAAAATGTTTACTCTCCGCCATCATCCATTTGACGTCCAGTGTGAGAGCTCAGTAGACGCAAAAGTACATGTATATGCTCATTATCTAATATGTCATATATATTCAAAATTACTGACCGGTAGTTGAGATTTCTGGAGCTGGCGAGTACAACCCACACTGGGTTTTAACTGTCATAGCGTATTTGGTAACCAGTAACATTTATTTGAATCACATGGAATTGTTTATTGTGGTACCCCGAATGATGACCTAGCTTCTTTTACGGTGTAATTGAGTTTCTGGCGAACGCCCTCCAGAGCACAATTTGTTGTCCGTCATGGTCATCTGGTGGATTATTGGTTTTAAGTCAGTTTTAGCCGGTACCTCGGGTTTCTATTGTACCTCAAAGTTTTGATAGCATATATTGTGGTTGAGATTTTTGAGGGTTTCTTCCAGGCACAATCCAGAGTGTATTTTGTCTGTCATAGGGCATTTAGTGACCTGTGACATGTATTGGTAATTTTAGGTGTAGAATGTATTTTTGACAAGGTGAAAACTTTATCAGTGAGCGGATTTCGCCTACCGCCCGTTTAAAATACACGGGACGAAATTAGTACAGAACGCGATAGAACGTATTGTAGTGCGAATCTGAAGTTCATTTGCCATAACAGCAATGCTCTTTGGACATTTTTCGAACTAAACGGGTAAAAACTCGAAGAAAATAACAGAATACACTCTGCTACCGTATTGGGCAAATGACCAAACGACTAGCTTTTGTCCCACTTCCCGTGACGTCACAGTTAAGTCTCACATAATCTCGCGTTATTGTTATAAACTCGCAAAAGGCCTATTGGTTTTGTGTGGCACCTCAAATTGAGTATGTGCTAGCTCATTTTTTTTGAAGGGGGGGGGGGTCATTTTTTGGTTTCCGCTTGACCGATTCCAGAGTGCAATTTGTCTGTCATGGGTCATTTGGAGTTCAGTGCGGTACTATTGTTCGTTTATAATCAGTTTTGGCCCCTACTTCGAAAATCCAGTCTAGCTCAAATTTTTGATGACATACCGCGATTGAGATTTTTGGGGGTTTCTGCCGGGCACAATCCAAAGTGTAATTTGTCTGTCATAGGGGTTTTAGTGATCTGTGACATGTATTGAATCACATGGAATAGGTTTTTTGTGGTACCTCGAATGTATGTGCTAGCTCATTTTTGGGGGTCCTTTTTTGGTTTCTACCGGACCTATTCCAGAGTGCAATTTTTCTATCATGGGTCATTCGGTGTTCAGTGTGTTACTATTGTTCGTTTAAAATCAGTTTTGGTTGGTACCTCGAATATCTAGTCTAGCTCATTTTTTGGGCTCTTTGTAAGGCCCCCAGGGGTCACACCCAGAGTGCAGACAACGGCAGACGTCCATTTCTGTACATACTGAGGTGGGCTTTAAATGCTCCCGTGGTCAGATGTTGGTACCTCGTTCATCTATGCTAAGTGCTCTGGGCTGCCGGTCTATATGTTTTGTTTTTTATCCATTTTGATATAACATTAGGGAGATCGCCGTTATCGCTACATCAAAGTTTCAGTCTGATAATTCTCTGCACAGTACGAATATTTTACATCATTGAAAAAAATAATTTGATAGGTTGATAGGGTATAGCCTAATAATGGTGCATTGTGGGTGCTGTGGTCAGGATTCCGAAAGCGGCCATAGTAACAAGCATAATACGCGGTATGAGCGCGAAGAAAACTTACGGCGGATATACTTGTGTTCCTGGCTGCTTCAAAAACAGCAAGACAGATAAAAATCTGAGTTTTTATGTGTTCCCTGCAAACCAAGAACTTCGTGAAAAATGGATAAACAACATTAGGAGAGCTGGGAGTAAGGGGAGATTTAGCGCATTCAAACCAACGCAGGGCTATCTAGTAGACAACACGTAGCCCCTCGGTTGGCCATATAGGGGCTACAATACCCCCATTCGCTTTCTGTATTCATTTCGTTACTTCAGTGTATTTTAAATGGGCCGTGACCGGATTTGGGTTACCGATTTCGAGTTTTCACCTCGTCAAAAATACATTCTACACTTAAAACTATCATTTAGAAAAACGCTTACTTTCATCATTGGTCTTTTCTACTTCTATACATATCTTTGATGAAGCTTAGTTGTGAGAATTAAGTTGACTTTGGCGAAGAATTACAACTCCACTTTTTTGGTTGCCGTTAATTTTATCACCGCGTGAGCCGCGATAACCACAAAGCATGTCAACTGAATCACATGAGTTAAGCAAAGGTTAGCACGAGACTGAGCGAAGCGCGTGACGCTAGCACGCGACACTTGTAAAATAGCATGAGAAGGTATCGGGTGGAACTAAGTTGTAAGATGTGTGTCCCTTGGACTTTTTATTCAACATGCGTAATTTCACTAACTTCCTCAAAATGGCACCCGGTAACTGAGAGAAACTCGAGCAAACCGCATCAGATTTCCATCGATTTGTTCAAGTTTTGCTGACTAAATTGTATCCACAGTCGTGGTATGTGTTAATTATAACTCTGTGTTCCTACATGTATGGTTCATTTAATTTTATTTGCTGTATTATGAAATGAGTAACTTTTTGCGAGGATGTACTATCGCCCCTGAATGCCTGCGGCATCCAGTGCGATGTAATTGCCTAGGGGCCATCGTGTGTGCAGCGAACATTTTCCTGGTGGAAAAAAGACGTATGAGAACAACATTCCGACGGAGTTTCCTCTTAAAATTAACGTCTCTAGCATATACACGGCGAAAGCTAGAAAAGTTAAGCAACCCAAGAACTCTCAACTTGTCTGAAACCGGAGTAGATTTCGAAGTCAACGCCGATAGCCCCAATACTGAACATGACGACAGTTGTGCCCTCGGTCACTCGGTCACTGATCATAGCTACGCTGTGTTTACAAACGAGAGAGAGGACTTGCTTGGTATTATAAAGCAAAAAAATGAAACATGGTTTTTAGTTTGCAAATCACTCCAAATGCACACTATCCAGCCTGCTCAAGACATGCCTGACCACAAGCTATCCCATGAGCCTTCGCGCATGAAGTAACTCGCACATGCGCAATGCGTAGTTCGTTTGCGCTGCAAATCCGCTATTACGGGCTTCTTTTCACGTAATGAGATAACTCACCCACTGCCTGTGTATCGATTTATCCAAACATATATAAAAATAAAGAAGACTCAGAAAAAGTATCTATTTCTGAAAATAGAAAGCCTGTAGAATTGTAAGTTTTACTTACCATTAATTGGGTCACGTGGCCATATCTTTTAATGAAATTTAGCAAAAAAAGAAAATAAAATGTGCAACACGACACAGTAAAACAACCCTACTAATAACATATTCGAATTCTATTTTGAAATAAATGTTAACGGTAAGTTCTTAAAACGCTGTTGACAACTTTCTAAAATATCAATTCGTTTTAGTTTTACGCAACTTTAAAGATCTAAGTTATATTTTGATAGCTCCTCTTGGTTCTCCATTGAAACAATAACATTTATCCTACAGTTCCAGATTATACCTTGTGCTTGACAGACGAATCTCCAAAACGTTATTATGAATTGCTTTTACAAGTAATCCCATTCAAAAATAAGACGTTTATGAAAAAACTCAAGGCGAAAACTAAGTGCTACAAATTCCACAGGCTTTTCAACTTTCAGAAAATACAAATGTTTATTACGTTCGATTCACTATAGTTTGTACTTTACAAAATGCACAGACTTGATGATTAAGCTCCTGACTCCACATGCAAACGGTTATAAATACTGATGAAAGATAAACTGCAACTTAACACAAATTCAATCTCATCATTCCCAAATCAACCCTGAAAATTGCTAAGAAAAGTCAACCTTCAGCGGCACGTCCCACATACCTCGGTGAAAGTACCCCGGTACAACAGCAACACTCACAAGTTTTTGTTATGCAATTCATCAATGAAAACCCACGGAATAACTTGTCCAGTTAATACTGGACCCGGTAAAATTGATTGTCTGTGTCACTGTTTGTACAAGCCTCATCTGTTGGTTTTGAACATTCTGGTTGTATTCGGAGCCAGGTGTCCACTGGATAAATTACTCAATCCAAGAATAATACAATATTTAGCCTCTCGGAGGGTAAATATATTCTCTGATAACTGCAACGGTCAAGGGGTTTTGAAATAATATCCTCATAATGCTATTAAGCCTAATAAGCGACACACGTATTCTTCCCCTTTTCAGACTTAACAACGTATCGCGGTCAGAACACAAAGAGTAGAATCCACCGCACCCCCGACGGCCAAATCGGACCTTTACGTACCTCACACTCGAACTCCGCGTTGTCAACAGCGGTGAAGTGACCAGCCAAGTTCCGGGCAGTTGGATTACCATCGGGGGTTACCCCATCGGGACCGATTCTCGACTTTTCGAAGAAACTCATCCGTTCTAATCTCTACTATCACTCCACAAAGGTAGGCCTACGCTATAACACATTTCTTAGTTTGTAGTCGAAGTTCAGAAAGTGCCGAACCAGGGGTCCAAATTTTCCGGTGCAAGACGGCCAGTCAGGCGATATTCAGTTGAATCTGATGTCGTTTTCAGCCGAACCATCATACCAATGAGCCGTGGTACCAAGATAGTTCAACTGCACATTAGAATTCGTTTACAAATAGTCCACAGCAGAATGGATTTTTAGCAACAGTGAAAGCATCAGAATCGTGCCTCTGTCACTAAAGTGGGATTTCATAACTGCAAAGTTCAACCGCCGTGGCCCAAAACTAAAATCATCATGGAGCGTGGTACGTAACAACGCCCGGTGTCTTTATAATTGCTCCACTTCCGTATAAATCAAAGTCGAAGTACTATTTGAGAATATCATAGACCGATCGTCCTATATATGCGCGGGAGCATGCGACTTGGTCAGGGGCAAGCCTATGCCAGATGATAAATATCATCTTGAAGTATATCCTGCCATTTGGGAAAGCTCCACTGAATGAGAAACAGACCATACGTTCAACGAACAAGTACACGACTGAGTTCTTTCTAAGTTTCGTAATTTTGTCTTATTGTATTTCATATTTCTGTCGGTTTCATTGGAAGAAACGTAAGTGGTATATATAACGGAATTACGGACGCATTAGCGATATTATATTCGGCCGACACATTAAGAAGTTAAGCACACAGTGCTATTGAGAACAGTAAATAGATGCGTTCCACATAACTCAATGCTGTCAAAATAACAGAAATTGGCGTTGTGTTTCCGTCCAAGGCCTTCTTCAGTTAAAAATGTGGGGTTAATTAAAGCGACAACAAACCTGTCCTCTGTCGCAAATACGACTTAAGCCACTAAAATCATTGCAAACTGGATTCAGAAGTGATTTCTTGATGTGGAGAGAACTGACAGTTTGTTATTGTTTGAGACTACACTCTACAAGTTGACGACATGTCATTTTATTCGCCAAGCATGATGTCGACTAATTAACAACCGTTAGTTCTTTGCCATATCAAAATTCACATGCCATCTGAGTAAGGAACAAGGTGAGACCACTTTTATAGCCGTAGGTCCCTAAGTAGTCTGAGTGACAATATAATTTCTTCGACGGAACGCGGGTTGAGTGCCGCTTTAAAATTCTGAAAAGCACGCCTAGCCACAATATAGGGAAATATTCAACAGAAGGGCTGTAATGCGCCTGGAATTAAGCCAGGGAGAAACATGTAAACTCACTGTAATAAACTACCAGACATAGACTGAGAATTGTTGGCTTTGAGGAGCAATTAATAAACACGTTTCAGATAATTCTCATCAGTTGTGTTTTTTTCTGTTGCAGACGACTGCGTTCAATAACTCACGGGTGGAAATTAGCTCTAATTGTGCTTACAGCAAGGTAGAGTTCAATAACGCTAAAAAGCAAGCCTTTTTCGTGAGATTACGCGAGATATTGCCGTGTATGAGAGCATGTGATTTTGACTAAATTTTTCTCACCGCGAGACAGCTACTGAACTCTACCCAGGATTTCCACGCATGGTGTACGCCGAAGTGCACGATCACAATTGAAAACAATTGGCGATCTGTTGGCCCTAGATTCTGGCGCGCTGAGATAATACCTTGTGCCGACTATTATTTCATGCCGCAGTAACGTATCCCGTGTCACTCCGGCGGTGACCTCATCAATTTATTACACGGGAGATATGAATATTTAAGCGAGGGTATAAAAAGACTAAATCAAGCAGCTTCGTCGACCTGAAAAAGGGTGTACCAGAGCTTGAACGATGGGACAAGTTACTTCTATTCTACTTAAACCATTCAATTGGTATTATTGGTATATTCTCAAATACGAACCAAAGATCATACGCGTGAAAACAGGAGATGTTTACGGCTCAGGCACAGACGCGAACGTTTGGATAAAACTCTACAGTAAAAAGCATGGCGCTGTATCACCCGACATTCACTTGGATCTTTTATTTCGAGACGACTTCGAGAGGGGTAACGTCGACGATTTTCCCCTCCCCCAGCTGCCAAATGACTTCGAAAACGTGGACAAAATCGAACTTTGGCGAGATGAGAGTGGATTCGGTTCCAACTGGTACGTTGACAAAATAGAAGTGATATATCGCGAGGGAGACACGGATAGGACATTCGTCTTCCCGATCCATCGATGGATTAAAGGGGAGCGAAGATACTTCTTCTCCCACTTAGACTGCGTGCTACCGAAACGAGACGAACACCGCGAGCAAAGGAAGTTGGAACTGGAGGTGAAACGGGCGCACTATCAGCCCACTCGCCATCACCCCGCGCTACCAGTACAGGTACGTAATAAACGTAAATGCAGCCAAATTTGGCATTACATCGGAATATACATTGTAGTAAATGATTGCGCCTCACGATAAAGTCCTAAAAGCATTGACAAAAATAACTAAGGGTGTTTGGTTAGATATTGTAAGAAATCGGCTCGTGTCCCCAGACACCGTGTTCAGAAAATAGTAGACAGACGAAAATCGAATGAACAACGGCGTCTATAGACGAATCGTATTTTGATCCAACAAATCAACATTAAATAGTTCGTCTCCTTTCATTGGGACAACCTGTCACTGCAGACAGCTTGTTTGCTTTTAGATAGCGAAAACATTTACATGTTACCATTGTTGAATCAGCAAGGGTCGTTCTCTATAACTTTATCCTACCTTTATTTAAAGTGTTACAAATCTCCCTATCCCTGGACCTCTTCCTTTGTTTATTTTAAGTAATAAGTATGGTATTTACCATTGCCAAGTGAGTGCGATAAACGCCAGGTCACATCCGCGCATGAAACTATCACTACAGGACGGTCGTTCAAGACTAAAAATCATTTGTTTAAATTCACAGTATGCTAGCATATCGTTTCTTAATCTAAAACACCAGAGGATAGGCCCTTGGTTCTCAACAGGACTCCTTTCGGCAATTTATTCTTGGCTAATTCGGTAGACTGATGTTACAATAAAAGAGTATTGAGCGCCAAGAGGCAGAAAACAGGATACACACTGTATCACCGCTTTAGTTACGTAGAATACATGATATTCCACTAACAAATAGGCGACAAAATTTAGCGTTAACTGACAATCTAAAACATGTTATTACAAAGGCAACCATTCATGACCGAGGCTCCATGAAAAAAAACACTCGTGTGTAATGGCGGAAACTGGTAACACAAATATACACTAAGCCCCCGGGGGTTCTCTACCACGCAATGGATAAGGTTGTTTGCCTCTGCGCCGTTAAAATATAGACCCACGCAACACCTTCAGTTGCCGAATGACTTAGCACTCGAGACAATGTCAAGTGATGAAACCCTTACTCGAGACAACTTTCCTACCCACCCTCGTTGTCACTTCTTTTGTTTACCTACCTGAGATATTACTCAAAACCGACAAAATAACTAACCGAGAAAGGACAAAAATACTCTTCCCCAGAGTTTGAGGCCCTTCTTTCCCTGCTAACGGTTGTTGGACCCACCCCCACCCGGTCAACAACGGCATCCTATTACCATTTACGGTGGACATGACCGAAAACAAGAGAACGCATTCATGCGTCAAATAAACATGATCGACGAGTGAAAGGAAACTCCACTTACTAAAATTACTAAGATAGTATCACTCGAGACTATACGACCTACTCATTTATCAACCATCAAACCGCAATTCCGGAAACGAACCACCCTTACATGTCATTGTTTATTGATTTATTTTTTCAAATCCACCAACTGTAATTTCGAAAAAGAGCTATTATTTGTTATTATTAATTGACATATTTTTTCAAAAACATACTTCACGGAAATCGTGTCATAAATTTCTTGAGGTGTGAAATTGACGTACAAAAACCACCAAACAAAATAATTAATTCCCGTTTAATATACTTGCAATAAGCTAGACACCAACCCTTGACTGTCAATAGAAATGAGTGGTATATAATACATATATTATCTTTGTGAAATTATATACATTTATGTTATATCACTCCACAGATCAAGGAATTACCTGACGATGAAAGCTTCTCAGATAATTACAAGGTAGGGTTTTGCCACTGTTTGTACCACTATCACTACCGCTACTATTATTGCTATGACAACCGCTACTACTACTACAGACTACTTTCACTATAACGATATAAAAATAATTGCACGTGCTCTGGTACACGTTGTACCAGACGTGTAAAGGCCGCTCATATGGGCCCATTGCACTGATCACATGGAATCATTTTTGTGTTGCATTAATATATAATTAAAACCGAGCTGAGGAGCTAGAGAGCTGACTCAAGAGTCTAGCAGTGTGTCCCAGTGGGACTCGAACCCACGACCTCCAGTAAATGAAGTGGGCACCTATCACACTGGGCCACACTGCCTCCTACTATTTTCATTATTCTGCTACTACTACTACTGCTACTGCTACTTCTATTTCTATTACATTACTATTACCATAACTATTACTATTACTATTACTATTACTACTTCTACTACTGCTAATAATTACTACTACTGCTGCTGTTGCTGCTGCTACCACTATTACTACTACTGCTATCTTCAATGTTACTATCACCATTTTCATTGCTGTGACTGTCTTATATTTCATGTGTTTCACTTAGACGTGTTCAGTCTCCGAGAACAAATACCGAAATAGCAATGACTCGAATCAAATTGATTTCAACAAGATAAAAACCTCATCCCCAAAGAGATGTTCTCGAAAATGCTAACTGCGTTTACCTATAACCTAAAGAGAAATTTCTATTCAATATTCATTACTGTATTTTAAGCATCTACGAAAAATGGATAAAGGAAATTATTGTCAAGGGTATTCAAAGCGACTGAGCAAAACTTGTTTTCAAATTTCGAGAAATGTTTGTAAAGTACTTGTAAACGAAAATTTTCAGTGGGACATAGTGACGACGAAAATGTCATTCCTCGTGCAAGCCAAAGTGACCAACTGGAGTACCACTGAAACCTGGAATAGTCTCGAGGATTTGAAGACGGTTTATGGTGGGAAGTTGCCAATGCCAAACGTAAGTTTTAATGTAAATGCCAGTTTTTCCTGAGAGCCAGTCTCTCATCACCGCTCCAAGTAGCCACTAATATAAACCCTCCAGCGCAATTTTGGTGATTTACCCTTGAAGTCATGTGCCTGAAGGTTACTCGGGGCCCCTAAGTTATAAAAAGTGTGGAGGTACCTATCGTCATAATTCCCCCGTCGCCAGGTTCCATGCTACCTCTTCCTACCGTCGTCACACTTTCCCCCCACTCGCCAAAATTTTCCTGTCCACTCTCTCGTCGCTCGCAACAAGTTTCTATCTTCGCTACGGTGGCGCGATATTCAGGGGAGCTACTGTTCTCTCCCAAACGTCGCCCGCCTATCGACGAAACCGTTGAGAGGCCCCACGAGAGAGGGTTCTTGTTTCGTGCAGGGTCGGAAACTATGCTTCATGGCGTAGACAATGCGACTTAAACTTTTTCATAAGAATTAGAGTTACAAGCTTGCAAAACTACGCACCGTACAGAACAATGCCTCAGTGTTTGTAGGCTGGTCACATTGATAATAGATGATGCATGCAGAGATAGCTTACATCAGTGCCGAGACCTGAAATAGACAACTAGACAGACTAAATTGCGCTGTGCAATCTGAAAAATATTAAGTACTAAAGTTTATGGACACGACACGAATATTGGATTTTTATAATTATAATGATTACTATTACTGATACTATTACTATTACTATTACAAAATTAGTAACACTACCAAACTGATTTTGTTAAGGCTGTTTACAATTACACGGATTTTTGTTACCAAGGTGGCATAGTTTCTTGCTTCCCACGATTTCGTTTAAGGTTGATTTCCTTTATGAATACTTTTTCCAGGGAGCCAATAAGTACGTAACCGACGAAGATTTTGGAAGACAGCGCCTCTCTGGATCAAACTCGATTCTTATATCCTTATGTAAACAAATTCCAGAAAAGTAAGTTCCACGCAACCAATATTTTACTCTGGGCAGTAAATGCAATAGAGGCCTGTAGAGTGCTGGATGTCTCACTCGATTGTTCATGTAATGTACAGAGGACCCTCGAAGAATGACCAAATTTGGCAAACTTCCAACAACATATCTCACAAATCAGATTCACACGAATCTTTCAGGTGTCATACTTTATGAACAGTCCTCTGAAATACTTTCAGGAATTGACTTCAAAAAGTTTCAATTTTGCTTAAGGGGATATCAAAAAGTAGGACGCTTATAACTGTTACAAAAAACAAGTTGTTGCATAAAATAAAAACGAAGTAATAACTTCGAAAACCGTAACAGCGTTTTTGGAACTTCATCGTCAACATTTATCATGTCAAATGAAATTTGATCATGATATTGATAACCGTTGTTTTGTCATGCATGTACCTTGCTTTTCGTGCTGAATTTGACTAATTTGACATCTTCGCTTGATCCAATTAATGGCAAATTGATATAAAATTCTTCAAGCTTCACACGTTCATAAAACACGTAAATTTACTCAGAGTTGAAACCCATAGTTCTTCCGATATTTTGCTAATTGTACAGACTAGACGGTAAGGTCCAACATAACCTTAAATGTAAAATAGTTCAATACAGTAATAAAAAAACAAAATGTTAGGAAACACAGTAATCTTCATATTAAACCGCTTATTTTTATTTAGATTAGCGGTCACGTCAGACATGTTATCCCCGTTCCTGGAAGGTCTTACGCTCGATGAAGCAATGGAGGCAAAAAGAATATTTGTGATTGACCTGAATATTTTAGAAGACATATCTGTAAGAGAAGAATACCAGGTAGGTCAGACTGCTTTACTATGGTCTATTCTATGAAATCTGCACATCTGGGCCCAGTCTCCAATCTCCGTACTCAGACTCATACTCATACTCGAGATTTCATACTCAAAATCGTGCTCACTGGAGTCGTACTCAAAAAAGCGTATCTAATGTCGGATTTCGACTAAACTCCAAACGTACTCAAATCTGACACTCATACTCGAGTTACTATGGAACTCTTTATGATGTGAAATGCAAAATCACGCAAAGCCGCGCTGATTCATCGCTTCCTATTGGAATAGACCACCCCAAGAACTAGGCCTACATTATCGTCTGCTGTCGCTACAACTACAAGAGTATGTCTATAACGTGGAATTTTGAGTGTTCTGCAACTGTTATTCATTTTTTAGTTTCAATAAATATTCTTATGCCATTTCTTTGATACACTTGGCAATTATTAAGCTTTACTTCTTGAGTTCCTCACCCAGTCCCGAAAATGTATTAAGAAATATATAACAGCTTATCACATTACATCTCTGTTGCTAATTCAGTCTTGACGTAAACCCATTGCTGTGTAGGCCTACGCTGATGTCAAACTTTGATACTGTATCTTTGTATTTTACTGGGATGTATCAACTGAGTTGACATTTGGCACGTGAGTTAAAAAACAATACTTGTGCAGGCATTCAGAGTTCACCAGTGGCAGTGAACGGGACGAGACGTCTACTTAGAAATCGGCAAACAAAATCTGGAATTCCGTTTGTGGATTGAGGAATTATAGATGACTAAGTTATGATGAGAAATGTACCTCGTCTTTTGGAAACCCTACAAAACGTAGGCACACATACCGAAATAAGGGCAGCACAAACTTCTCACACGACTTTTCCCACAACTGCTTTCGACGCTTGTTATGACTCGCCGACAAGGGATTACAATGCGCCTGTTGCCAGGAATTGTAGAGGTAGAATGGCGGCTATAACATACAGTGATACGGCGGGTTAATAAGGTGAAGAATAAGAAGATTTAAGATGAAAACTATTATCTCTGAACTGAAATTGAAGTGCTGAGATACGGTAAGAGGACTTATTTTTTTAGATTTGCTGTGTTTTTTGGTTCCCTTTCGATATTTTGTTCTCTGGCTCGTATTTATTTTCGAGTACGATTTCAAGCACACTGCCATACCAAACTTGAAATTAGAGCATAGAATCCGAATTTTTACTCAAAATCGTACTCGAAATATGGATGAGATACACTTCAGTTCGAGTACGCTCGAAAACTGAGTACGTGCTCGAAATTTCGAGTACAGATTTTTCGAGTATGACATTGAATACACCAAAGCTGAGTCTGTACTCGAGTTGAGTATGAAGTGTGAGTTTGAGCATGATTCGAGTCTGAGTACGGAGATTGGAGACCGGGCCCTGGGCTCGCTTCATCAGAAATCGCCCGCCTAGGCACAGCTACGAAGGTCGATAGACCGCAATTATTAGTGGAATTGTTTTTTTTTGCAAAAACGAAAATATGAGGAACGGTATTGAACAGTAGATCACTGACATTTAATGCCGATCGTCAATAATTTTAATCCTGTGACAGTCTCGACTAACTAGTAGATGAAGTCATTCATTAACACATTTTCAGCGAGACGACGAGGGGAACTGCAAGCCAGCCGAAACTGTCACAAGTTTGAGATTTTTGCCGAGCGTGTGCAATGAATTTCGTACCAAATTAAGTTACCAAGCATATGAACTGACCTAGAAATAGAGGTTTCAACCTCTAAATAGAAATAGAGGTTTTAACATATGAAAGTATGTTGGTTTCAGACCCCAAGTGTGATAATGACCGAGACAACAATTGTTTTATTATAAGACTAAAAAAGGAACATTTAATCATATTTTAGTAAAATACCACGTTATGCAGACTTATAACCGTCCTTTTTATAGCAAAACAATCGATAAAATAAATTGGTTATACCAAACCCATCGCAAACTAGGCGTAAGCACGCACAGCGTGCACGCGCTAAAGTCCGCGCATATGACGTGTACGGAACGCCAGTTCAACAGTTTAGCATTTCAAAAAAAACACCTTTTGTGCATTAGCCTGATGGAAAGAAATACGATGCCTTTAATGAGGTTAGTATTCACCGCGTGGTTTATATTACAAACGTGACGCCGGATGACGTAAAAAGCTTTCGGGTTGGCTGATATGCTGGTGGCACAGTAGTAAAGTTAGCATGCGAACTGGAAGATAACGGTATCGGATCATGATGAAATCTCTTAAACATTACATTTACAATAAACTTTTGAACAGAATTAAAATGGCATTTTACAGTTACAATAGAGCCGGTCAATAAGGGTCAATAGAGTCTACGGAAAATTATTAACTCCGAAATATCGCCGCTGGTGATTTCATGACTGCATAATCTGTTCAAATCGTGTAATTGTGTAATCGCATTACAGTTTAGTTTGATGTCTGCCAACTAGATAATTTATGTCGTGCTCGCGTTCAATGAATTTGATGTACTATATTTTGTTTTTGATCACGTCTGCCCAGTTCATTTATTTTATATCCGCCTACGACGTATGTGATAATTCAAAGTACGCCGCTTTTTGTATGTGAATATTGTGTTAAATTTTACTTTTCATGATGTCTAGCCTACACGTGTTGCTGGTCTGTATGTTCGTCTTCGGCGGATGTGATGCTTTTATCATTTTTTCGTGTATAATATACAATTATTGACTTTCACCGAGGTTTTCAGAGCCAAAATGTGATAGTGACCGAGACGGATTTTTATATGATTTTAATCATACAAAAATCCGTAAAAAAGTAATTCCTGGAAGGAGGCTATGTTAGAAAACACATCGTTTAGGGAATGGGGCTATTCGGAGAATTCTCCTCGCGGTGTCGCTGCTGTACTAGTGGTGATTAAATTGCGCATGCGTGGCTGTCTGCATGTAAACAAATGGTAAAAGATGGAATTTTTATCAAAATACGTCGTCGCGCTAAGCCTCATTACTGCTAATTTCCCTGGTGCAAGTCTTCGACAGGTGGCCACAAATTCCCAAAAGACCTAAGGTTACTATATTCGTGGACAATTGCGGTCAACAAGGTCAACTAACTGACAAAAAGTGCGTGAATGCTCAAGCCCCGTGTGAGCTCTATGTCTCTATGACTATGCAGTTCCATTCAAAGACTACACAACATTACTTGGTAAGTTTTTAGCAATCAGTTTCTATCAACATCGTTCGGTGATGTTATCCCCACCAGTTACCCCACTGAATAACAGCTTTATTGAGTCGAACTAAGTGTTTCTTTTTGGAAACTCACCCGATGCCGGGTAGGCTAGCAGCACATATTCATGTTGTCCTGGGTGGGAGTGCTCCAAAAATAAGAGGTGTATGGTACGTGATGCACAGAAGTCAAGAGTGACTTTTTCACAGCAGTTTCTCTTCAAAACTAAGCTGTTTCCAATAAAATTATCTAGATGAATGAGTTTCCTTATTCTATCGTGGACCCCACCCCCAGGACCACCAGCTCAGTTATTGAATTAACTTGAATAAGCCTTACCGGGTAATTCAGTAAATGTCGTAACATTGCATTGGAAAAAAATTGACACCTAGAATGAATTTTACTTGTTGAGATCAGAAGCACATTTTAAGTGTCATGAAAAATACACATTGTTAAATCACTTTTAGCCTGTTTCACATATTTTTATTCAGATATTAAATAAGACTTGGGTACAAAGGTTATTAGTTTCTACACATGAAGATGAAATGTCAAGTATGTTCTGCCTTACAAAAGTAGTTTTGTCTTGTCTTTTCTTTTACAATTTGCTAATATTTCTATTACAGGCAAGAAAAAACAACTGAAACCAACCGCCTGACCATCTATTTCACCGTTGGACAAAGTGAAAAGCAACCCTTCAGCAATAACCTGAGAGAATTGAACCTAATTCAGAAATTCAGCACCTGATATGCCTGATTATGGACTCCCTCGCAATGTTGTTTCTTTCTTTGCTTTTTCAGTTTGCCATTTGTTTTTAAATACACTGATAATTGTTTATTCTCGAATCTTGTGTATAGCAGATTCTTATCCAGCTAGCTACAATTGAAAACATACAATAAGACAATCGATGCAGTCACTGAATGTCATTTCCCCATAATC
>NMRA01000013.1:1748118-1821614 GCA_002633005.1 Phoronis australis | reverse complement strand
AAAGATCCCGATTGCTACGTCAAGTATCGTATCACATATCACAACATACAAAGATTATCCAGACTCTGGCTGGCGACTGACTGCCGCGAAGTCGACATCGGCGAGTGCCTCAGTTAACAGGCATCGGTAGAATAATCATGGAATAATCGTAAAAATAATCACAAACCTTACCTTTGTATGAGGTCGTGCTTACTTCCTCTCATAGAAGCACCCTTTTTACGCAATCTCAGATTCAGTTGGCACGGCTGCAAGCCATTTCACCGTGTATTTAAAGGGCTCGCGAAATCGAGGCTGTTAATCTATCACCACTAGTACACGCACGCCCTCTAGTTATTGTAGATTTTCCGAATAGCCCCATTGCAGTGTCTTGATGCTTACTTGTATTCATCTGGTCTGGGTTGCATAAAACTTCAAAATTATCTGCTGGATAAGTTTGACTGCTGCATGACGTCAGGTGCATTGTTCAACAATAACAACGTGGTGCGTGATGATGCGACGTCATTGTTGCTATGCAGCGTATAACTTTTATGCAACTGAGCCATGGTGTCTTACATTTTACGCATATCCAAAAACAAATGTACAAAATGTGACGTCAGCATCCTAATACATAAGAAGCTTAGAGTTTCGAGTTCGGTGACGAGCTGATGGCGCAGTGATTAAGTCCTGGCTAGCGGGATCGAATCACGACGAGATGAGATCTGCATAACTTCACAACGAAAGTTTTTAAAAGGAATCAAAATTGCATTAACATAGCAGCAGTCAATACGAAATATGAGCGGTCAATAAGGAGTGACTATTAACTCCGAAACATAAGTTTATAATTTCGTGATCTGTCGAAATCATATAATAATTACTTACTATCATCTCTGATCGGAACAATGTCCTTCTAAACTAACCTTCTATGGAGGTGATACATTCGAAATACAGCTTTTTTATGCATTTGTCTCGAGACATATTAGCGTTCTGACTGACCTAGCTGGTCTCTGCTCACCTTTGATGCATGTGTTTTTCACATACAGCTCTTTTTGCGTATTGATCGTGTTACATTTTATTTTGTCATCATGTCTGAGCTGGTGCAGTAGTTTTATGTTTACCTTTAAAGAATGTGAAAATTTTGAATCAAAGCCTTTTATGCGTGTTTATCGTCTTCTGTCATTTCATTTGCGACGTATCAGTACAGTTGAGGCTGACATACCCATGTCTAACCGGGATTAGAATTGTCATCAACCACATTCAATCACCCCTTTATATGACATCGTCGAATCAGACGACTGGCAAAGAATTTTCGGGTAAATGCGTTCTTTTGTTTTAAGCCTGCAGATATTTACGGAAGATGAGTTAAGAGATAAAACATGAAAGGAGTACCTCCACAATAAGCAATAAATGTATGCAATACAATGACTCGTGGATATCAACGGCACTCAATAATAAAATCTGTTCATCAAAAATACGCTTTGCAGACATCTGTGGTACAAAGGAGGGACGGAAATCGAGGCCCCCTTGGAGCTTTTTAAATATTACCGGATAATAAACCATGTTTTGATTACATCTACATCATTGAAATCTTTGTAACGAAATAATGCTCTCTGCCCCCGTCAAGACTCAAAAAGTGCGGACCAATTTGAAATTTCCTTGCAGTCAGCGAAATTGGCAAGCGCGTCTAACGCCTCGTACTAGTTTATTGACGGTTGTGGATCAAAACTCCCTAATCGAACACCAAGAGATCCACATTGTGACACAATGAGCATCGCGTTGAAGCCTTTATATTTCGGGGGAGGCAATAATCGTGCACAAAATCATTTTTGGGGGTATTCATCGAAACATGACATTATTCTTGATATCAGGTTGGTAAAGCTGACCAGCAGTGGTGCTTTCGTGTTCCGTTGCATAATTAAAACGTTGTCTGCACTTACAACTTTTCAAAAGGTGCAAATGCTAACAATAGCTTTGTAATGCTATTAAAAAGAGTTTCTCTTATGTACTGGGAAAAAGCTATGTACGAGTTTAGTTAGCTTGTAGTACTGTATTTTCAGCTGTGCACACCAATCGCTTTGTTCTTCCTCAACAAGAACCAAGATTTGTTGCCCATTGCAATTCAACTCAAGCAAGAACCAGCCGACGACAATCCAGTGCGTACGCCAATGACAGTTAATTGTATAAAAGCATACTATCACATTTCGAGCAATTTGTTAAATTGTAGATTTCCTTTTTCACAAATTGCTATGTGAACTCCAAGCTGTGGAGTTTATTTTGATTATGTTTGGTTTTTATATTAGTGAGAAGAGAATGCATGTTGCCTACACTGGTATTATGAAGAAACTGTGTGATGTTATTGGTGATGACTATAATGGTGATGATGGTGATTAATCTTAGGAGTTTGCTAAAATTAACAAAATACATAGCATAGCAATATTGTATCTCATCATCCAGCACCTTTTAAACCTTCAATATTTTAAAGCCCATACACATGTGTAGGCTGCAAAGTCGGACATTCATCCGATCGACTGTGCTTAGTATTCACATGTAAACCTTTTGCACTTCAGGCCTACCCTGTTTCAAAAAACAATACGGAAGGTGTGTCCGTCGTGAAAAAAAAACAATTCAACAAGAATGACCAATTCAAATATCAGCACACCCTATTCTTTCAGGTATTTCTGCCTAGCGACCCTCAGTACACGTGGCGCCTCGTGAAGATGTGGTACAACAATGCTGACGCCATGTATCACCAAAGTATCACGCATCTTGGTAAGTCTCGGCGTGCTACGTGTTAGGGTACCTTGATTGAGCGTCCAGTATCGGTAACTATGTGCTCACAGGAAATAATTATATCACTTCGGTGAATGAATGCCTACATCAAACATGGAATTACATGAATAGCAAACTGTAACTACTTCTGCTTTTAAGTATTGGCGAAACACAGTGTCTACGGTTACCGTAGTAGTAAATAACACGAGGAATGACAGAAATAAAACTACATACACCGAAATTGATGACAAGAAAGTAATTATTTTTGATAAATGTATCGCCAGTATCTAAATTCCCGTTCACTGGTAGGCCTATTGCTACAGCATTCTGGTCTGACACAATAACGACCAGGCGGTGCTTCTCAAGCCTCGAAACCATTTCTAATCTAAGTAAAGAACAAGATGAAACCAATTTCATAACGGCAACAAGTGGTCTAAATCAAATGCTGTTTTTGATAGAAGCCCCTTTAATTAAATCGCATAGTAACAAAACCCAACCACTCAATTTCTCAGAAGCCGCATTGCTGTAGCTCCGACTGCCGTTTCAGTTCAAGAAGTTCATACCGCGTACCCTTCTTTTTCCAGCCTTCACACATCTCATCATGGAGTCAGCTGCCGTATGCATTCACAGGTGTTTATCCCCGTCTCACCCAGTGTATAAACTGTTGGCTCCACACTTCCTGTTTCTGCTTGCCATCAACACGTGAGTAAACAAAACATTCCTGCTTCAATAAAAGCACTATAGTCACAGCAGTAGGTTCTTTTTACATGATGCGTGGTGGTGCCGCCGCAAATTCAAAATCCAGACCAGCGCAATCCGGCAACGTAACAAAGGCCGACCACTCAAATGGGTCACCAAGACAAGGAAAAACCGCTACCGCCTGCCCCCACACTGGTCACTACCTCTTTGGGTTCCCTCCACGGGTGATACCACCAATACCACAAAGCCGAAATAACCATCCCAGATGATACTGGAGAGCCAGCAAGGGCCAACCAACCTGTGATGAGCATTCTGACAGGGCCACCCCTCCCCCGACTATTCCACTCTTTGGGCTAAAATTATCAAGACGAAATTGTTGTCCAATGAACTCTAGAGATGGCCGTGAAGATATGCGCTCATTCAATACGTGTAACGAGACTATTCAGTCATCCCCGTCGCAATATGCACGACTCAATGCTAACAATTGACGACCTTTTCATTACTGCATAGATGGATCCAGTATTTATTGGGGTTAGTCAGTTCACGTTCCATTCACGAAACATGCATACCTATCCCATGACACTGGTAGGCCAAGCTACATCTCGCCATGTCACACTTCATTTGTCAGCCTATTCACAAATTAAGGACAACCAAAATAACACTTTAATGTTGCTATTTTTGGACACGCCATTTGTCGGTATTTCTCGGCCCGATGACCACATGGTGTTAGTGTGACCATTCATGCCTCTAATGTTCACAGGAGAGGGCTAAAGCTACTACTCGCACCAGGCCAGTGGGTGGACAAAACGATGACCATTGGTGTGGAGGGCTGTCTCCAGCTGATCGGTAAAGGGTGCGACATGTGGCGAATGGACGTGCATGGATGCGCGCCTACAGAATTTCAGTCAAGAGGAGTAAGTCTGAGAGTTACACAGTGACCAAAAAGAAAAAGTCTTACAAGGGTACAATGCCTTGTTTTAGCTAACTACATCTAGGCCACTTAAATCTTTGTTACAAAATAAAGCCTTGCAAACCTCGTAAATTTGGAAATCCTTAAAACGTTTGCTTAATCGCCAACCATCACTAACGCTTCAGGAATGAAGTTAATCAACAAATAAAGAAAGATCGTCTATCCTCGAACTACAGAACCCACTTATCGACATAGCGAGGATCGGGATGCAGCTTTTATCTCTTAAGAGAGCTTCTAATAGTGCAATACTAAGTACGTAACACAGTGTGCATGCTACCCTTTCTACACAGGCTTGGTCAAGGAACCACCCAATATCTTGGGCGTAAAAACGATGAGGTAGTTTAGGGTTTAGTTTGGTCATTGTTTCCAAGCCCAGAACGTAAAGAACAAGTTAAGGCCGAGGTCAACTGTTTAACTTAGCATTTCTGACATCACAAAATGTCGAACGCCGGTGCATTCATCCGTCAGTGCAATTCAAATTTCCTTTTCATCCATTTGTAAAGATCTTATATGCTGAAAAACAAAGTGAAAACGTCTTTGTGGGCTATGTGTGCGGTTGGAAAAGTCTGAAACCAAGACAATGGGATTTAACCATGAACGCCAGAAAACAATCTACATCCTACTTCAATCGTTGCAAGACGAGGCAGTTCCTCTCAGACAGGACAAAAGGTGTGTTGAGTACCAGGCACGTTGAATAAAGCTACATTTCTTTCCAGGTTTTGGACCAATCAGTTCTTCCTCGGTATTACTACAGAGATGACAGCATTCGGCTGTATCACACAATCTATAACTACGTCTCTGCAGTCACTGGAATTTATTACGGTAGGTACTAACTGGTTCTAATGTGAAATAGACACCAAGACAAAATAGACTTCCGCAAAAATCGTACATGTACGTTCAGCTCAAGTCTCAGGCAACGACAGATACGGTTAGGCTTCTGCTAAGCTTGTACTGCATACCGGTGACATCCATGCCGTTGCAGGTAAAAATACAAGAAGGCGCGTGCTGCACCAGCAAGTAGAATCAACAACAGATACGCCGGAGAGGTCTAACTATATTATTGGAAACATAAAATCACGTTGTTAGGCATATGAACTGAGGTCGGTCGTTCAACGCCGTATCGGCTAAGATTAAAGAACTGACTTGACTGACGCTGTTTTCTGAATGGTTTTGGTGGAAGGAGTTTCTAGAAGACTAACAGGTCAGAAATAACCAGCAACAACAGGGCTCGATTATAATCAGTTGTGTCTCCACTTGCGGCACACGTTAGCTGTTCTGGATGGGCTAAATATTTGTAATGACTTGAGCGACTTTCTCTGAACAGAAAACGATAAAGAGGTAGAAGAAGATGACGAACTGCAAGAAATGGCCAAAAACCTGACGGCAGACAAGGAACAGAGTGGCATGGGCATAAAGGTATATAGAAATAAAGTGCACTGTTTGTTAAATTCGATGAGTATTCAGATGACCCAAGTTAAAAATGCGACTCGCTCATAAACTCAGAAACGTCTTTCAATAAGAATGTTTACCATGACGTCACTATGACGTTTTGGACACAGTGTGACGGCATGTCTATTCTTATTTCCGGGTCCCCAAACTGCGTCATCTACTGCCATGACACGTCATCACTAAACATCCGAATTAAGTCAAAATATCCTTAGCATGATTGTGTCCATATGTTCTAATTTCCTGACACTTATCTGTGAGTTTACAAGCAAACATTAAGAAGTCCTGAAAAATATTCGAAATGCAGAAACCCCCACTGAGGAGCATTTTCACCCAAGGCTTCATGCAGCTTTCGGCGTGACAGGCAGGTCAACAGTTTGAGGATGGGCCTCTAGCTAGCTGTGAAAAGTCGCCTTATTTCACCAAGCATTGCAATTCAAATGCAGTCCCAAGCCTTTCACGAAGGCGACACTTCTCCATAGATACCGTTTTCAAATTCCAGGGTGTTCCTGGGAATGGGGAACTAAATACAAGAGAACATCTCATCAAGTTGTGTACGTCTTTAATCTACGCCTGTAGCGTCAGCCACGCCTCGGCTAACTTCTCCCAGTATGACGACTATGGTTTCCCGCCATACTATCCTGGATTGTTGAGAGGAAATCCACCAACAGACAAAGTAAGGTTCTCAACCACTACGTCCTTTAGTGACTAAAGGATTAACTTTACCAAGTTATAACTACTGAAACACTTTGAGCTCCATTAGCTTTTCTAAGAAGGACTTCACACCGGGCTTGCTCAGAGGTATAATAATATACATAGTGTGGTGTTCTGATACGCTAGGCTTACGCTACCCTTCGCTGGCCTGTGTGACAAGGCGCAACGGTGTGCGCGAGATGGATGCCAAAATTGAACATGTTACCTAGAACCAGACAGTGGGTAGCTTGAAACTACTCGCTGTACAGCAAAATGATGCCTACTCAATGTAACGCTATCGTCGGGAATGCAAGCCTGTACATAGCACGCCGATCCTGCGCGCAGCAACTTGATTTTTCATGAGTACACAGCCTAATTTAGGAGTACTCTGTACGCTGCACAACGCAAATGTACGCATGCAAGCCCGGTGTGTAAGTGGTATAGGTTTGACATGTTGGTTTCGATTACGCAACCCGATTTCACCCAAAGCGTTACCGTAGACGTGTTGATTTTTCCAATAAAATTTCTCTTTTTCGGAGAGGGGATGACAAACTTTGACGAACATCTTACGGAAATAAGTTTCTGGTCAAATTTTGTACTATTGCTTTGTTTACTGCAATTAGAACCATTTACAGGAGAAAAACTAAGACACGAGTATTCGAAAGGTACGAGAAAGTAACAATTACATTGTAAGTTAAAGGGGCTATACCCATTTCCCAAACAAAAACAACTTCGATTTAGACGACTTACCGCTTCCAAAGAACGGACAGTTCGTCATTGCTCGAAACAAGGCTCTACGACTTGGCTTTCATTTTATGCAACGACTATGGGAGTAAGGAACAGTTTGAAGTCAATTATGAACGGTAAATGACTTAAACAAAAGTTCGCTTTTTGGACGAAACGAAGGTTTTACAGAGACGTTTAGCTCTCTATTTTGGGTACATTGTATAGGTCTGCGTTCATAACAAGGGATAGTAATCTTAAACGCCGTTTAACAAAATATGTGTTTAACAAAATATGTGCACCTTTATTTAGAGCCCGAAAACTGAGCAAGACCTCGTGGACACTTTGCCATCGAAATCCATAACACTTGACACAATGGTAGTAACCAAACTATTGAGCATGAAAGGAACGAAATCGCTCGGAGACTTCGAGTTCAAATACCTGTACGACTCAAGGTGCAAGAAGGCAGTCGAAAAGTGAGTAGAATTTGCCCTCTCAATGACCATCCGCATTATCTTATGTCCCACTCTAATTTGTCTTAAAGACATACATATTGAGCAACAAGTGGTATCGCATTCAGGGACAAAAAGCAAATGGATTTACCAGTGAATTCGAACATGTCAAAGCTTCAATAGCTGATCTACCTGTAGTCCAGACATCATTATTACACAACCAGAAACCCTAGCGGACATTTATTTGAAAATTGAAAGTTTGTCCTTGTATACAAGAACTACATCGGAACAGGACAGACCGAGGTTAAAGCTGAATACTGCAAGAGATTATAAAATACAGCCTCTTTCTAATACGACACAAGACTTTTCCGGAGTACTTCGGTATCGAGTGGAATTCCCGATTCACACGCTTATTTTGTCGTTAAACAATGCACATTTTTAACCTACTCAGTGTCACGAGCATTTCATGCGAAGACAATGAGCAGCCTCTCAATTCGTCACACGCTTAATAAATAGCTGAGATTGTTGAATTAAAACGAAATAAATTTTACGTTATTTCAGATTTCAAGAAGACCTGGAACAAATCGGAAAGGACATCGATGATAGGAATGCAAAATTACCCGAGGAACTGAAGTACTCGGTTCTTCACCCTGCCAGCGTACCCAACTCGATCAGTATCTAAACGATTTTGTAATTTGTCCTGAGACTGTTGCCAACCGTGGTTACATTATGGATTTTAAACATTTTGTTGGTACGCTTCAACCGCATGCCACTCCTGAGTGACGTAAAACTTCGTGTTGCTAAAATGCACGTGAAGCGAACTACGAAAAAGTTCGTTCAACAATAAACATTCATTTACTGCAAGATTTAAATTACCTTTGTCGTATCCTATAGATTTCGGTCTCGAAACAACTACCGAATATGGGTGTTCCACCAGCACCCTGTTCACCGGGCTGTCACGAAACTGTGACATCACTGTGGGATCTTATGGCGAAGAATGTACCTTTGCAAAGGATTAAATGGCCAGAAAATGCTAAAAAGTGACATGTCTGCTTACGCAGTCAAATCTGTTTTAAAAAGTAGCGGAAGCTGGCCGAATGATTAGTATCACATTTCCTGGAGATTGGGGGAAATATTTGCTTTTACTAATTCTGAATATTAACATGTTCACTTTACGGTTGGATGGTTTCAGGCCAGTTGGGAGGTCACGAAGTTAATAACTTCATGAAACACGGGACAAATGTTTACACCAGCAATCAGGGACCACTGTATTGACAAACCATCATGATCGAATGTTTTTACTAAGACCCCACAGACTAATGTCGATTTGTTTAGACATGCTGTGCTTATTTTCAAATTTGAAATTGTAGTGTTTTACAGTGTGTGGTTTTACACTTTATGTATGTGACTATTCGAGAAAAAATAAAACCAACGACTTAAGCATAATGGATGAAAATATTATAATCGTATGCACTTATCAATTATATCTAGAATTGCTTTTCAAACACAAATTAACATTTTCATAAAAAGATATCAGTCACAGGCAAGGAGCATAGGGAAGACTTCAGCCTAAAGATTTAACCAAGACAACAACCAAGTACTTTCAAGATTCTCCTTAACTGAATAAGAAATTTTGCTAAACGTTTTAATGTTCAGATCAAATGTGCGATAATTTTAAAAACTGATCTAAACATTATATCAAAAACGCACAACGGATTATTCATGATTAAGTTCAAGGTGAGGGACAAGATTTTGGCTAAGCCAAGCTCAATAAATCACTGCCTTGTCATGATTAATTAAGCAGCTTCTCATAAGCTGATAACAGAATAGACCTAAAGGCTAATTACAATTCACAAGCAATAATATATTTTCCATGTCAAGTACTGCTGAATCAAGTCTGCAAGAACCAAAAACCTTGATAAGATAAACTTTCTTGGTGACATCAGAATTTTTATACAAAAATTTTATATTGAAGTAGTGTTCGGTGGTGAAGAAATTTCAAAACACATTCAGGAGCAAGAAACAATTAAATAAATCAAATTGACATTCAAAAAAACTTACTTTTTGGACAATCTTTGCTTGTGTATCAAATCACATTCAGTAACAAGAAACCTTGTGTAGATGCAATGTACAATTAAACTATTTACGGGAAAATCTCAATCTCGGACAATAATAAATGCCAACATTGATCTTTTATCTTTTTCAAAGCTTTAAACATTGTTGTGAAACCCCAAAGTTTCTGAAAGTATTGTCAGCTGGTAGCTTATGTGTAAAACAAAAAAAAATCAAAAGGCATTCGTTTCACTTGGTGCTTCAGCCCTTGAATATCCACCATGTACCAGTTTTCAGCCTTCTAAAGAGACATAAAGGCTCAACAAAGTCCCTAAAATTTTAAAGCCAAAAGTGTAAATTTTTTTCAAGCCCTAAAAGGGCCAGGCATGAAAATAATATATGGGTACATCCAAAACATTTGGCAGCCTTGACTTTGATGGCGCATGTTTTTTATGGAAAAATATGAAAACATGACATTAATTATCTGCCATGGTGTATCCCTAACTGATGGGATTTCACTTCACCAAGGTTTTCAAGACTTCACATCGCGTTCCGAGTTACTCCAGTTACTGAAAAGAGAAAGAACTGTTCCACTCCATTATGACCAACGTCAGTGCCTCAGGATAACTCGTCCAGATCTGTAGAATGCTTCCTATTGGCTAGGTGAGCAGATAAAATTTCCCCAAACTCGGGTCGTCCTAGCAGATGGTACGCCATACCGAGAAGGGAGCAGATCATTGAGTGAAAAACTTCGCCTCCATAGGTGAACATGTCCATTCCTAACTCTAGTCCCTGGCCATAATCGCACTCGTCATTGGCAAACTGCACAAGACATATAATGTTCTCAACAGGCTCCAAGTGCTTATTCCGTTCATCTTCAGATTTGCTGCTGGCTATTTTCTGGAACATCTTCTTCAGGTCACCTGGAAAAACATTAAAGTAATAGGAGCAAGGTTACAAAGCTCAGTTGTGCAACTTTGTCATCGATACAGTAGCTGATCTTATCCCTGGGCCCGTGAACACAAAATTGTGCTATAGACTCGACAGGCCAAGCTTAAACAATTTCAAGTCTAGCCGAGAAAGGTTGTCATTGACCGTGAAGCTGTAGCCACTGGCCATGGAACATAATGGTTAAAGCATTAGTTATGATTATTTATCAAGTTTTGTATGGAGTTGTCGCATACATGTGAAAAGTACTACAAACTACAACTCGTGAAAAATACATATAAGAGAAAAGGACACTATTAATGAGAGACAGGCAGAGTGCCTCGCCTGAGGTATTATACATCAAACGACAGAACAAAGGAATTTCTATGATCTAACAAAAAATACAGCTACAGACGATTCAGTCAGTCACGAAGGCACGCAACCAAATACAGTGAAACAGGTTAGGATTCAGCACCCCTTCAAACGATGCAACTGGTTTACAGAAAATTCAACAGCTATCGATGACAGATAAAATAGTCAATATGTCAAAAGTATTCTCCAGTCATTAAGCAATCAAAACAATTCAAGGTTTACATATTGCCATCTCTACACATTTTCTAACGTAAAGCGTTAGCACCTTACCAGTAGTTGCCGGTAATTCCCTGTAACCAACCTCATTGTCGTCTACAGGTACAACAATACCTGCTCCATGGAAGGACTTGCAAACAACCTAAAATAAGAGAAAACTTACATCTTAGACATGTGTTTAACACAACACCAGCACCAATGATGTTTTCACTTTGTATGTTACATAGAGACACATAAGGAGAGTAGTTCTACCTAGCCAATCACAGCAATGTCACGTTCCAAGTATCTGGCAAATGCTAAAAACCAACAGATATCATTATTTTACCATTTTGAAGAAAATCAAATTCGTGGTTATGAAATATAAAGGAAAGTTCAAGAAGGTTCGCAACGCAAACACACATTAAAACAGGGCAAACTGCAATCATATTGATGTGAGGTATTAAAAATGTCAATCAGAAAACGACACAGTAGTGAAATTTTATTTAATTAGTACCTTTTTGTCTCTAGATTTCATGTTCTTTGTTTTGGCTTCCAATGAATATCCTTTGTCAGTGGCGTATTTTTCCAGTCTACTTGACAACGCTGAAAGTGTTTTCTTCTTCGCTGCATTCTTTTCTTTCTTGACAGCTTCATCAGTCAGAATTCTGCAAACAACTAAATTATCTACAGACACTATATGATAGAGGCAGATCTGCAGTGCTCACAAAATAACATTCAATGTTGATGTCACTGTTGTCCTTTTTACTAAACAGGCAAGTAAATCGAAACGTGCACAAATATTCACTTACCACAGCACCCACAAGATGCAGGCTACTTCTCAACACAAACCCAATCCAGTGAAAGTGGCAACTTCCAATATTATATGTAATGGAAACTTTCACACATCAGAAGTGACACCTAGCATACAGATTGTGGGCGACATTTCCAGTTTAGACATTGTGCGTTTTTCAAATAAATAGTTTGGTTTCTTCTTCTTTTGTTTTTGCTGGTCAATTACAATACATCTTAAATTTAGTGTTTTTTAAATTAGCAGTTGAAGGAAATTACAAAAGGCAAGAGCATTGGACTCAACAAATTTGAAAAGGACGGATCTTTTAGTTCAGAGTGTCTAGGACTCAGTGAAAATGACCTGTGATTAGCCACTAATAAGCAAAATACAGAAGTCATAGAACGGGATTAGTCAAGGCACACAGACAAAAACATTATAAGACAATTGAAGTGATGCAAGATTGTATAACGAATAAAAGACCTTTTGAATTTTTTTTAATAGCCATCTTCAAGTAAACTTCGTGGACAAGCAAAAAAATTCACTACAATCTAAGATAAACAACAAAGCCATAGGCAGTCTTTCAACAACACCCCTTCTTGAAGACGACGTCAAGAAATATATCAAGATATGGCTTATTCATTATTCATAATTTAAATCAGCTTCACCTTACTGTCTACATTGTTTTGTAGATTAAGATTATATTTCCAAGAGCTGGAAAGAGGTGTTGCTTCTGATCTTCACAAGATGTGGGTTTTCTTGTGCACAGACTGATTCATGATTGCCATAAGCATTACTAGAGCAGCTGTTAATCTCTCAACACCAGGACTTATCAGCACTGTTTTGTACGTAATCCTAAGATGTGATGAAACACACTCCTTTTTAAACTTTAATTACATATAGATTCACGTCAGTAGATCCAAGTCATTAACTCAATGGTTACTCTTGACGATAAATTGATTCATTCTTACTCACTTGACAGCAGCAAACAGGTTCTCTCCTTTCGGTATAATGGTACCATTACTCGCTGCACTATTAGAAGCCACAAATGCTGGTAGCTCTTTTGGGTCATCTCTGAAAAAAAAACGATAAAATTAATACAACAGCAATCATGCCAAGTGTCAATGCATCACATCATTGAAACTACAAGTATGGGGCTCACTATTTCAAACACTGCCACTAGAGGGAGCCACAGATGAAACCATAACAAACAGGAGGAGCACAAGTTGAACAAAAACTGGAGAGCACTGGTGCACTGGTACATTTAATGATTCAGAAGTGGATGCTGAATGTAAGACTGCCACCAAACGTATTTGTCAGGTGCTGTCGTCTGCTCAATACAGTCAAATATACACACATTAAGTTCCATGAGGATCTTTACAGGTTTTAGTAGACAGACAGCCTTGATAAAAAAAATCCCAATAGTGGAGTAGCTGTGAAAATGGGTGGATGCCACTCATTACTAAATTATTGGGAACACACACATGTTAAATAAAGAAGGATTGTAGAAGTTGGAACCCACATAAAAAACAACACCAGAAGACACAGTAGTCCATTTCAACTGAAAACCGATATCAAGACATGACAGGAATGCGTCTGCTGAATTTTTGCCCATCCTTCTAGGGGTTTGACTAATAAAGGTACATTCATTAACAAACACAAAAATATAGGTGTCACTAGAAGCGCAGCACTAGTCATTATTTTCTACACATGGGTTGGAGCCTTACTCTCTATAACATGAATGTAGCAGACAAATGACAGGTGAAAAAAACAAAAAATCCATTAGAGAGTACAGTGGTAGCTTATCTGGTACAAAAAGGATAACAAGAAATGCACTGCTCCACAGGAACACTTCAACCAAACATCAGGGCAATCTTTCAAGGGTTGTACAAATTTCCCAGTGATAGCTGATAATGGGAGGACCACTCACATGACAATTACAATTTACCAAACTGAGGTTTGAAGAACCATTAGGATACCTGAGCCAGGAATCCAATCGCCAAACACAAATTTAGCATGATTATTGTTTGTTCTATCTTATGACCAACTGAACACGTGAAGACATTAAAATACAACAATCAAATGGTTCTCGCCTTGAGGTGAGCTAGCACTCAAGACAGACAGCTAAGCATGTAAGACTCTGTGGTGACACTGACTTGTTATTGTTCATCAGCAATCCATCTAAGGATTGTAAGGCTACATGCTGGTTTTCCATGTACAGTGCTATCCACCTTATGTGAGGTTATGCACCAATATGGCGATATTGTCGTTTGTTAGGAAACCTGTCAGTGGTCTATTTGTTTCCTAGTTGAGAGCAGTTATGCCATGCCATCAGCTGCAATTGCTTTTGTCTCCCTGGTATTACCACTCACCTGAAGTATCCAACATGAAACTGTGTCTTGTCGTCCCCTCGTAACACAGTCAAAAACTCAGGTGGGTCATAGTAATACCTCCAGTGCCTCAGGTAACAAGGGGATTCACCTTTACTGTTCCGCTCTTTGCACCGGCCAGCGAGAACATCAAACGGACCAACCAATTTAATGTCGATACTCTTGAGAAGAGCAACTGAGACACAAAATTTTTATTAACGAAACAATTTGATAAATTATTTTGTATGTCTGTTAGCATGGATACAAAAGTTGGCAATAAGGCCAGTTGGATAATAGCAGTGCACAGGACAACAGCATCAAGCCATCACACGGCATGTGACGACTGAAAGACAACACATTTCACGTCAAAGTTATCCAACAGATAAGTTTCCACTTAACTTTTCCAAAACAACAAAACAAAAGCCAAATAAAACAGAACGGGAATTAGAATACAAACATTCTCTGCCATTTTAACTATACCATAAGAGCACATGGCTGATATCGATAACTACCTACATACAGACCAAGACAAAAGTAATCAGACAAAATACTGACAGGTAAGAACTACTACAGAGGCAAAATTCTAAATACAGAATGGCTTAGTCACCTTTAACTAACTTTCCTGTTAATGCATCTTCATTCTCAATAACCAGGGGAGACTAATATGACAATGAATTTGATATCCGCCCAGCCATCATAACAGGGAATTGCAGGCCATATTGTCCGATTACTTTTGACTTGTACTGTAAATGAATGCAAAAAACAACGCAAGATAATCTTGCAACATAGAAAAAAGATTGAATGAGCTAATTCCCAAATTAAAAACGACCACTGTATCTTCTCACACAACTCTGTACACTACCATTGCATTCATGTTTGTGCGACGTTTTTACATCAGATTTAGTTGTTGCTTACCCTTTTAGAAGCTGAATTTTCAAAATCCTTGTTTCAATGCCATCTAAGTTACATTGAGATAATCACCTGAGGGATTTGTGGGCTCAAGCTCTTTACAGAATTCCCAGAAATCGTAGAAATCTTCCGGCATATCAACAAGGAACTTTTCCTTTATAACGTGTTTAGGATCCCCTGAGGAACTTCCTGTGTTGGATTTGCTTTCAATACACTTTTTCCCCACATTCGTTTTCAAATCTGCAATTAAAGAGGTCATATTATATCATTTCATTATTATATAGGCACAATGGCTTTTTTCACGTTAAAAATTTGATCAAGTATAAAAAGAAAAACCAATTTTGTACAATGGTATTTACCTTCTTCTGGTCTTACATAGCCAGAGTCCTCTGGTTCTTCAATTCGTAGTCTCTTTGAAGGGATTTCCATATCCTAAAATAAAATTATAAAAATGTAGTGATGCTTGAGAAATCTAAATAAGTACCATAGTGAGTCTGACAAAAGTTAAATAAATACAGTAGCATTCCAATGCATTCGAACTACTCAACTAACTTTTGATTTCACCACTCATCATGATCCGTTTTCAACTTGTTCCTTACGCAGACAAGAAGTGACTTCTGAACAGAAAAAAAATAGTTCGATCAGATCGAGACCAGGATCAATAACTTGGGTTGACCCAGTTGATCATTTTGTGTGATGAACATGTTCTCAAGAAATGAATGATTTAGTTTACTCCAGGAAGAGTGTAGTTTTTAATGGTCCAACATTAATTTTATGTCAGATTTTATTTGGCCAGTTTTTATCCACATCGCTGTAAAGCTGTATATTTATAGTCCACATAGTGGCTTAGCATTCAGCAGATGGACAAAAATCACAAGTGTCATTAACACACAACAGATCATTTGAAATTGACATGCAAGGTCAGTGAAAGCAGTTCTTTGTGAACTTGCCCTTAGTACACAACTGTCCCAGTTGGCTTGTGTAAGTAAACACAGCTTAACAAAAGGTTTACGGTATATTATCCCCTATGAATTCTGAATAGCCAGAGCCCAGAATGTACTTAATTCAGCACTCAAATTCAGCACATCAACTGTACATTAACCTGCACTCATCAGACCTTTGTCCTTGCTTATGTTGAACTGGAATAAAAAAAACCTGCACTCGTCCAAATTTTGATCATTTGAAGACATTAATTCGTAGAAATAATATGGCAAATATAACTTCTCAGAAATCAAGACTTTCAAAAGAAATTATTCCCTCGAACATTCCGCGTTTTACTATTGGCTTGTCACTCCCCTATTTGTATTTTTCACCTTGCAATGAACTCGCTACCTAAAGCATTCACTTGGCTCATTGGCTGGCAATTCAGACCACTATGAATTACAACATGATGTCATTAGGTCAACATATGAGAGATAGATGATTTGTTTCACCGTCGTTAGAAAGGTAAAGAGAGGCTAAATATATGATACTAAGACTAAGAGCGTTTAAGGTTCCCTAAATACTCTGCGGTGATTTGATTTGGTTATCACTAGCACAGGCACTCTTGACAGTCGCTTGATATGATATTATTACAAAGAGGAAGGTGAATAAATGCTCTCCAATATGGTCGCCCACCAGGCACATACTCAAACACTTCATAAGCGACTGCCACACGTTCACTAACTACATTTGTCGACATGAACACCAATAAATACTATCAGTACTTCCAAATTTTCTTAATACTGATAGCAAACATTCACCATCAGTACGTCCTCGGCAATTCATGTGCCCAGAAGTACATCAATGCCCATGCTCCTTAGACTGCTTAACTGTCACACAAATGCTTACATCAACTAATAGAAACAGAAATGTTAGTATCAGAGTACACTTAGAGCACGCCGATTGGATAAACGGAAAATGGGTCAACTTTGCTTGGGAGGGGGGGGGGTTTCGAACTTTCTTCTGAACACAGCAGAGACACACGTGGAAGTAATCTGGTTGTTGTATAGTGAGCTCTCCAAGATCGCAGATTACCATCACTAGCCCCTCCTGGTACTATTGTAGCCGTTTTTACTTGATGTAAGCGTTCTTGCGACGTTTGCGCAGCCTAACGAGCATGGGCATTGATGTACTTCCGGGCAGATGAGTCGGTGAAGACGTAATGATGGTGAATGTTCGGGATCGTATCAAGAACCTCTGGACACAGGCAGCTTTAATCAGCTGCTTCACAATATATTACAATAAAGGGAAAGCTTTCACTTTATCATAGTATCGTATCAAGCAGCTGTCAAGAATGCCAGTGCTCTGGAGGTACTGATAGTATTTAATGGTGATGTCAACAACAAATGTAACTAGTGAACGTGTGGCAGTCGTAGATAAGGTGTGTGAGTATGAAATTCCCAGATAGGCGGGATTTGAGTTGTTCCAGAAGTGCCTGGTGGGCAACCATATTGGATAGCAGTTTTTCACCTTTCTCTTTATTACAGTAAAACGTCGAGCGGCTGGTAAAGGTGCCTGTGTTACTAGTACTCTATTACTCTTCGCATTTGTGTCCATTTCACAAATTTTCTGAGGTCCTTCAGCTCTGAGCAGAGTATTCCCTAGGCTATGGTATGAGCTGGGCATCATTCAATAATTCACTGATTTAGCTAAATATACAGCTTTGCGTCGATGTGGGTAAAAAGTGACCAAATAAAACCTGAAAAAATTAGTGTCATTAAAAACACTCTTACTTTAGTAAACCAAATTATTTACCGGTGCTAGAATAATAGATGTTCTACCGTTGTATTGCTGCTTAATTTGTGGAGCGATCTTTTGATCAGCCTTCAGCGACATGAAATATAGCGTCACCTATTGGTCAGTTTCTTTTTTCACCAATTATTCAACCAATTGTTCTTCTTCCACGACGTTGAGTACATGCCACAACAAATTATTGGAACTGGTTTCATTTCACTATAAGTTTTTAGTATTTTAAGACCACCAAACCAAATTTCAGAGCAAATGTTGCTGCTGCGAAGCGGTCACCATCTCCCGAGAGATGTCGCAAAACTTTATTAGGAAATGGCACGGGCGCATGTCATGTGCATGTCATTTTTGAAACAATGACAGACTTTTCTTTGTTACAAAAGGCGGAGAATTATGCAAGAAAATGACATTGATTAGGATATTTAGATTGTTTTTCACGCCGGCCCTTAGCTCTATGTGTTAATGTAAGTTTCGCGACGAGGTGACGAGCAGAAGTAACTGGGCTGTTTGAGATTTCGGGGTCTAACAGAGCTCAGCAGACAACAGTCATAGACTGAGTGATAGAGGTATACCTAGCTGTATTTTGACGACAGTCTTCCTACATCTAAATGACTAGCTATCACTGACTCACTCAGTCGACACCGAGTGGGCACTGGTCGGATATATCAGTACCTGAGTAAGAGAACCAGGCAAACACTGAATAACGGGTCCGTTATTCAGTCTGGTTCTCAAAATCATCGCGCGCTAAATCCGACCAGTGCCACCGAGCACCCGTGGTTTCACTGAAATTGAACAAGAGTTCAAACCGCATAAACCTTTTCGGAAATCTTTTTGGGGTGTTTGAATTTCTTAAAATGATATTCTTCTTTTCTGTAGCAGTCAATCCCATATTTGCAACTCACACGACTGTCACTTTCGTCCCAAACAAGAGAATGATTGCCAGAAGACTTGGCGTCCGCCATTAATTGTTAGTTTACCGCGAATTTACACAAAATTACCTCCAATACAGAAGAAACACAAGAGTTCTGTGCAGCGCCCTCCATGTACTACGGCCAACACCACACTAGCGTGTATTATTTTTTATGCACAGTCGCCAGCCGACCAGAGCGTCGTCTTTCGTGGAAATAACAAACAGACATCATTAGCCAAAACACTACAGTATTTATTATTGGCATTGTGAATAACAAATTGAGAGAAATTCTTCAGTGGTGAGGGGGCTTTGTAGTGCAGGCCGATATCTCTTGTGGACTTTCAGTGCACCGGCAATCGAGTGTATTTCGTCCATTAATTTTCATGTGCAAAACGTAAATTGAAAATATAATTTTTGCTAAAATTCTCAGTTTCACTATTCAGGTGACAATTGAAAATCCGAGTTTTCTAAAAAATCGGGGATTTCCAATTTTTGTTTTCGATAGTTGAAACTTGAATTGACTTAGTGAATGCACCGAGATTGTCTTGCTTTAAAATTCTGTATCAGACGCCCAAAGTTATTGGGGCACTGAAATAAGGGGGTCGTTGACTTTGTATCTGGACAACATACTACAAGTGAACCCGTGGGTTACCCAGCTGTTAGTTTTCGAATTCAGACTGGCATCTTGAACTCAGAATTAGATTAAAGGAGGCAGGGTGCACTGGAGTAAAGATTTGTGTTTATTTGAAGTGTGGCGCCACGCAAATGGTCAACTTTGGAGTCTACTTTCAAGTACGGATTGGACTTAACGGTCGGGAACTCTGGGTCTCCAATGGCCGGTATCTGAAATTCTAACAGACTCAAAAGACTGGCCTTTTGCTGGTAAGTCGTAACCAGGCCGTGTATTAAAAGTGGTAGAAAAGAGTGATAGTTCATTCCATTGTCGGGTGACCTTGCAGGAAGCGACTTTCCTCAGCATGAAAGCCGGTTGTACGATTTCACAAAAAACAGGAAGATAGAGATAATCTATTCCAACATTGGGTCCTCTCTTAGCTTGAGCGGCCCCTTAAGAATTTTCCAATCAAAACACGAAAAGGGTGGCCACTTGAATGTCATCAACTGTCCTCTTCAAGAGCTGGGCCCCTAAATATGAAAAGATCTGTTTTCAAAAGTCAGGAAATGCGCAGCAACTGAAGATGTTATCTGCCAGGCCATCAATTTCCACAAGTGACACACAATTTAGAGAAAGAAAAACACGAAAAAATAGAGTGATAGTTGTCTTTTTTATCCTTTGCTAAAGAAGGACCTCCGGAAAATATAATTTTGCATTTATGCATTTGCAAAACTGTCCTATTGAATTTAAAAAAACCCAGTGATTTAATTTACTCCTCAAAAGCTTCGCTTTACGAATTTTCTCGATTTTTCGAAATTCATGTATGAATGATTAAGTGCACGTTTTCAAGTGCGTTTAGACAACCTACATGTATGCAGCAAAAACGGAGACACTATAACAACAATGTCCTGGCAAGGGCCCTCAAAGAGTAATTCATGCACTGATACTGAGTTGTCAAATGTTCTCTTGAATTTTCTCTCTTATCCGTGTTCGTGGTCTTTCTGTTCTCGAGTGTCCCCGTCCCCAAGCCTGTGTCGGTTGACATGGTTTAACCCTGACGCCCCGGCAATTTTTTTTTTGGGGGGGGCACGGCCCACTCCGCTTCCTACGGCCCTGTGGTGGTAATTATAAAGGAAATAGCGTCTTATCACGGTAAGGAATATTTGGAGATATCTTTAAGAGAGTGAATTCCTAGTTTGATTCTAGTAGCTTAGGAAGATAAACTAGGTCATCAGTAAATCTAACTTTACGACGTTTTTACACGGGAGTCTATTATTGTTGAACGCAGACTGTCCGAGAGGACTGTCCTTCGCCAAAATTTACGAGTGGTCTGGCGTCCGCCCTTTTTAAGACTCTGTAAAAACGTAATATATGACACGACATTGCAGAGAAACAGACTCAAGCGCTTCGAATTACTTGCTACCAGAAACTCGGGGGCTGACACGAAAAATGTACTTTTGCAAATTGCAGGTGTGGTATGCGTGGCGGCCATTATCGGGTATACCCTAGTGTCCTACATACCAGTCACCGAAATTTGTCGAAATGAATTTGTGTCATGATTTTAAAATTATTTAGTAAAAGGACTACGATGCTTGCATTCTATTCTGGCGTTTCAGTGTACCCTGAAAGTTATACGGATTGCCGAAAATCAAGTAAACAAAATATCAGTCTCAATTGGAATGGAGGTAGATTGTTTTCTGTTGCGGCCAACAGCGTAATTTACTATCCGTTAGACGAGCTCAAATGATCCCAAAAATAGTTCTTTATAGCTGATACGCAACAACTGGATAAGAAGAGGTGCGTTATTTAATACATTTGCACAAATTATGTACAGAGCCACCTCTTGCACGATAGCCTATGTCTGTTTTCGCTGGTACTTCAACTAGCTGAATCAATGTGCAGTCGACTGGTTCCAAAAAATTGGCATTTTTTTTCATCATGTTACTTCCGCTGCTAAGATCATTCAGGGCATTTATGACTAAAAATCGTCTCATAAAATTACAGGGATAGTCATGTAATCTTCTAAACAGTGCAAGCTTCAATGAATTCCCAAGTCGATGCCACAACCAGGGGCAGATCCAGGATTTTGAGTTGGGGGGCAGGGCAGAGTATTAGCCAGGATTTTGCCCTTCAGACATTCCCACACCCTTACTGCCATATGAAATCTAGGAGAATTTTAGGAGGATCATGGCCCCCACCGCCTTAAATCCGCCACTGACCACTGCCATTGGAACATAGAGTACCGTGTAGCTTGATTTTACTAAGCATGACTGTCAGATATAAGTACCTGGAACGTGAACACAATAATTGTCCCGACACCTGTTTCCCCACTCCGGTAAGTCATCGAAGGGTGGGTTTATGGCGTTGGCTTTTACTGAACATTCCAACGAGCATGCTCGTGGAGCAACAATTAAAACTAAAACACAGCTGACAAATTTGTGAATTATATTTTGTTATACAATACATCATTAAAAACACACAACAAATTGAAACAAAAATTGAGCAATTATTAAAGTGCATGAGCAAATATCGTGAATTAGTACAATTTCGTGCTTAATCATGCGTACGTTATGTAGCACCGAAGTTTTAGAACACCTTCTCAACACTGAACAACATTCTTCTTAAATTGCATGACATCTATTACTTGGTAAAACTTCTAAAGTAAATAAGATCTTCACATGAAAATACAATATAAAATAAACGATAGGGAAGTCTGCAGTGCGCTACGACGAAAAAAGCACAAAGTGTGAACAAAATATCATCTTGAGTCTGTTTTAATTTTCATTGTTCAGCTGGGCGTTTAGGTACAGCGTTAACCCCAATCGCATCTTGTCATATAACCGCTGATGTATTTGTTGCCCATGTGCCGAACTTTGCAATTCTCAAAATCTGCAATAAATGTATTTGGGTAGTGGGTCGTTAGATGGGGCGTGCACCCACCATCGACGGGAAACGGCAGCTTCACTGTAGGTAAAGGCTCAGCGGCACTTCGCACGTTCGGATTTTCCCGGGGATTCTTCTCAACAGATGAGAAGTTTTCTGGCAGAAGACTAAACGATGCAGATTTAGGTTGATCCAATCCGGCTTTCACCACGTCGCGCATGGGCATCGGATTTACTTTAGCGTTAAGGCTTCCAAGGATCTGTGGACTTCGTGGTGGATTGCCGGCGGTCTGTGGTCGGCGACTAAAGGCACCGTAGGTGGCGTTAGTTGGCACTGCAATCCCTCCCAAGCCGAAGCTCTCGTGCAACCGTTTCTGTCGAAGAACCTCTTCGTACGTTGGCGGCTGCTGCGGAGCTCTGGGATCAAGCAAAGCTTGCTTTTCATTCCACGCCCATCGATTTTTTAGCTCGTCTCGGTGCATTATGGGAACATATGTGTAAGGCGAGTAGCCCGGCTGTGCAAGATGTGGGTCCGCCCGATGGCCGAGTTTTACCTCGGCAACTGTCCAGCCCTGGGCGTTTGGGTGCTGGTAACTGTCTCTAGCTCCAGGGTACTCGTATGGCCACGGTTTCCATTTACTCCGCGTAAAGTCGGCTGGGTTGACATCTTCTGACAGCCATTCCGGATTGATAGTATAATTTCCTCTTCTAGCTTTCCCATTTGACTGAAAAGAATAGATGAAACACCTTTCAATTTTAAGAATTGTTATTTTCCTCATCTACATCATTCGCGGTCGAGGCGGAGGCTGGGAAGGCTGAAGCGACCACTTTCTCTGGAGTCGGTGGCCATATCTATACCAGCCACCCCACACTAAAAACGCCCCCAGCCAATGCCCGACATGAGGAAATAACCAACCGATAATACGCGGAAGGCCTACGTAGATTTCTGTAGTGCAAAACATCAGTTTCTCCTACATTCGCATGAGCAGAAGAAACCAAAGTAGGCCTAATGGTGACCGCCTGAAAATCGAACCATTTTAGTTCAATTAAAACAGCTATAGACCCGCGTTCCGTCTAATAAGTGAACTTATGACTTAGACCACTATCTGATATACAGTTGGTATTGATTAGTCAGGATGAGAAACGATTTCAAGGTTTGCAAAAAATCACATGACAATTCTTTACCCATTGAGACATTCCTTGAGACCAGGCTCAGGGCATGACTAATGGCATTCCGGGCAAGCCAACTTGTAAGGAACTGTCAATTCGGGACTTTGAAGTTCTGGAATCGTGTCCAAGGGGCAATTTGTGACCCATTCCAGTCGGGTAAACGACCCAAATCACATTTGGTTGTTGTGAAGGATGGAGGGCTCTCAATACGCACAGTTGGATCCCATGGCTCTGAACTCCATTTATCACCTAAATCACAGTCCTGGCCCGAACCAGCAAGCACCAATCTCGCGGTAATGTGCTCCCGAACTCCAGACACACCAAAAATACCCCATACGCGGTGATCAAACTTCATTACCGACCCGGGGGTCAAACTCCACTCTCACATCATTGGTTTGGCGGGATTGGAGCTCAATGCGGGCCACTTGGGCATGGAATTTGACCATTGGGATTGGAGTATTTCCGGCGCTTGTGAAGTTCAGGGCGCATGTATGGAATTCGTGTATCGGGTTTTGTGTTGGTCCGGACCTTGTATTTGGGATCAAAGTTAGAATATACTGAGAGGTGTGCTCACAGATCATTTACAATCCCTTAAATTTAATGGTAAAACACGATTAAGGTTAAAACTTACTGCATAAAACGAAGCATTGTAATGATTGTAATCCTCTTCCGGCGGACATTTTGGCCTAAAACGACAAATAAACATAAGAGTAAGCAACTGATATTTGTATTTTCAGTCAATTAGACGTGTATGTTCTAATCTACTAAGTGGCCATCGAAAGTTAATCACATAAGTACTGGGTTGTAATAACGACTAGGCACGCAATCTATTTTTTTCTCTAAAAACTAGTGTCTGGCATAAGGAAGAATTACATTCTGGGTTTAGGGTCTAATCTTTTTACTCGAAATCGAACTTTAAATATTTTTTCTTCTTTGAACCAAAACTCGAGATGGTTGTTTATCACTGTGTGCTCGACTATACGGTTTACATGAATGACTGTCTAATCCTAGAGTGCACTTGACGACCCCAGCATTAAAGCTATAAGTTCGAGGTTTGAGTCTAATTTATTAGAAATCTTTGAGTTTACACTTGATTTTGCTAATCGAATCTAGGAGTCACCAAGTGCGAACTTAGGCAGCACACCCACGTACATAAACCACCGAGCACAGATTACTACAGATACTTACATTGTACTCTGAGTAGAATGGAATATACCAAATATAATTTGGATTTCGAGATCTGATCTCGACTCTGGACCCTAGTGTGTGTTTGCGCTTCTTTATAAAATCTCACATCAAAATTCTCCAAAACCCTCGAATAATTCGCCAGCCAGTTTACAAAAATGACAGTCACGATAAAAGACCTAGTTTCAAAAGTATTTAAAGTTTATTTGGATGGAAATTTCCAGGCGACTATCTTAGGTTCACTGTCATGAGAAATGTTTTGAAGTAAAACATAGTAATTTTAACCAACAAAGAAAGTCATTCGATTACAATTAGATGTAGCAAGTCGTTTCCCTGAGCAACCCACGTAATTTTTCACATGTCTCCCGTGTCCTCTGGAGACGACTATAACACATCAAACATTAATTATGCACAGTTTATGAATCGATTATTCTAATTATTCTTACCAAGTAGCCGGGAAAAATCTATTGGCAATCTATAAATCGTAATTGCGAATTTATAGTCAGAGAAATTGCTCCTTGGTGATTTAGAATTTCGAATAGATGACGTAGACGCGCGCTTGACATTGTAATTGAGAAGTGTTTGGTTTCTTGCGTAACAAAATTTGGCTCAATTACAACTTATAACTTTAGTTTGACAAATTTCGCAATTATATATTATACTAAATTTGCGTATATGTTTAGTTTATTTAATTCATTAATGGAAATAACGTTCCCGCAGGTATTCATAACAAATTATAAGAATTATAAATTTATCTCATTCAAAATGGCACATATATACCTAAGTACAAATAAGATATAAAATCGGCAAGATAGTACTAGTAGGAAAACCCAGTCCAACGATAACTGTAAAATTGTTTTGCCATGATGATTTAGGGCTCACTGTTTGAAGAGGAGAAAGAAAATGAAGAGTGTATTGGTGAAAGAGTGCAGAGAAAATCGTGTTACCGGCCGTCTACATACTATGGAGATGCGTAACGTATCTGCCTGATTTTTAGTGTTCGTTTATTTATACATTAAGTAAATGTTTTTGTATTTCATTCTATTGCGCAAGTTCAATTCGTGTGACTTCTACGAAACATATCTGAGTTGCAACGCAACCCTTACACGCACAAATACTCAAACGATCGCGACTAATAAGAAAGAGAAGGAGATTTTAAAGTAACATATCAACAACCAATATTTAGTTTGATATTCGACCGTGTATAATATACACACGAATCCACAAAACAGAACACTGGCAAAGCGGCTCTTCTCATACAGCTGTACGACTTTCAATAAGATGTGTAATGTATACCTGTCGCCGAAAACAGATTGGCTACGCCCTGGCTATTAAAAAACAAGCACAGTGCGTATATTTTATGATATACCCAGCTACTCAACCAAAAAACTCTTATTCAGGAACACACAACAGCTGCTCCTTTTGGAAAACGAACACTGTCGGCAATGTTTATGATAAAGAGATCAAACATATTAGAATCTTCTTGCATGTCTGCTATTGTTAACCTTTTCGTGATATTTAAACAGAGCGCATCAAGTTAGCGTAACCATAGGTGTGTTTAAACAGGATATAGATGACAACATGCCTTTTGTTGCGAGAGTTTGAGGAGCGAAATGTGATATTTTTGTTGAATGGCCTGTCAAAATTATCACTGCACTTGTATTTGAATAGCCAGATTAAACTCTCCTAGACACCGTCGTGGTTTTTATGTGTTTAGCAAAACAGGAATTCAGAGCCGTTAGTGTTTTGTTTCAGCACTGAACAAAATTCGGAAGAAATCATGCCGGGTTTTGTTGTCCAAACTGAACTGATGGTTATAACTGTTGGTGATTTTTGTACTTGGTTTATCACCTGTTGCCGGGTTTTAAATAATTACCTGCTATCGTAAACCGTACAGACCTTATCAGACTAGCAATATAAATACAATTTACATTACGCTATTGTAGGACGCTATTGAATGACTCGGTTAATACTTAATCTTTTCAATAGCTTACCGTCACACTGATACAATGTACATGTAGATCTACGCGCTAACTAGACTGGAAACCGACAAATTATATGAACGCAAAAGATTATATTACGAGAATTACAGTAAAAAACGACGCCAATATCATAAGCCCACAATTTCATCGTTTTCATTTATTTGTACCATTTCGATACAAGTCCCTAAGTTGATAATGAGAAAGAAATTTTAAACCTCCACACTTATTTTAACAAGCCACACACTTGCTTATGTCTCAGAAGCTGTATAAATTATATGTGAATAAGACAAGAACAGCAACAATAAAAATTTAACAATTCTTGACTTCTTCACTCAAATAGTGAATACATTCGCCTACAGTTGAAATATGAGCTACCATGTCCGCACTCTGGCATCGTCAGGCAGCAAATCAACACAGCGTGATTGCGGTGTGACAACATCATAAAAACTTACCACAATCCAGGTTGACTGAAACGACTGTAGCTTGGATAACTTGGTCTTGGGTAGACCAACGTCCCCAGAGCAGATTCCATTGTTACTGCCATTGCGGTGTTATCTTGTCTGCTTATATACAGCAAAAATATCACACACACAATCTACAGTCATCGAAAAAGACGCGGTTTCCTAGTGATGTGACATCATAGGTCAAAGGTCGTGTGTTTCCTCAGCGCCATCTAGGAAGCGTTGCGTTCAGTTAGTACGTTATCAGATCAATCGTATATTTTTCAGTTATCTTAATTAACTCGTGGAACAACTTGAAAGATTCTTTTCTGTAATGGCAGTTATTTAGAATAATTTACTAGTAGTTTTTGCATTGAGAAAGTCATCACACAGCTATCATGACTTCAGGGGCTAACTGAATGTCGACTATAGGACTGTAATGCTCTGGCCACCCGGTTGTTTGTCGGCGACCGAGTACCCAATAAAACTGACGGGTGAGTAGGAACCCCAGGGCCCCCAAAACTTGCGGACACTTAGTAATTGACCATTTGCCCATTGTTGTCAGACAGTCCGACCTCGCTTTCAGGGGCCGCGGGGAGTGAATCAGTAGCCTAGCTGAGTTCACTCATGGATTTGCCGGCGGTTACTCAGTGGCGAGGTGGACCTACGGCTCATGTGTAAGACCTAGGACTAGGCTATGATGCATATTACATCCAGGTAGGGCATGGCCCTATTCCCGCAGCTCTTCTTCAAAATTAAACTGAGTATCAGGGATGGTTTGCAAGTGTCAGTGTGCGCAAAACTGGCCCTTCAGTCGACTGACGGCCTCGATCCTGCCTTGAGTGAGTCGGGTCCCGGTGACGTCATGAGAATGCTTCAAAATTTGATTTTGAAGCATTCTCATGACGTCAAATAATTATTAGGTCTCACATTTTTATGTTTCCTTGAGCAGCACGTGCCGCAGTTCGGTATTAGTCTCGCCCTTAATATTTATCCGTACGCACCGTCAATACCGCATTTTTGAAACGCACGGCGGGCGCCAATCGGAAGTCTGGGTGTATTCTGTTTGACACACGTCACCATTGAAATCAGTAAATTCATCAAGTAATTCATATGCAACAGGATGTCTTTTTCTATCAATTTCTTCGATCTGAATGTGGGTGGCAACCGTTTCAGTCCTACCGTTTTGGGCAACAGATGTCCACGCACTGGCAAATTCCATGTCCTTTCTACTTAAATCATACAAGCGCTTCACCTATCTGTGACAACCTGGGACAAAAAGCACTCAAGTAGTTGGCCATGCCTAGGAAGCGTTCAAGAGCCTTTTTGTCTGAGGGAATAGGCATTTCAACTATGGCCTGTACTTTGGAGGGATCAGAGGATATTCTTCCTCGGTGATGCAAGGCCTCATGAAACTAATAGACGATGAATTGAAGTTTTTTGGAATTCAACTTCAGAGAACGATCAAATGCTCTCCGCAAGCGAGAGTGCAATAAGATTACGGTCATGACAAAGCTCAGCCTCCCGAGGAGTATCACCTGTTCCCGACAAAAACCAAGATGTCGTCAGCAATCATACAAGAGATGCCGTGTAAACCCTCTACTGAAAGCCTCATGAATAGTCGTTTCTGAAACTCTTCTGGAGCGGAAGATATCCCATAAGGCAGACGATTCCAGCGATAACGTCCCCATGGGGTGCGCATGGTTGCGGTTAGGCTCGAGTTGTACTAGTCCAAACGAACCTGGGTAAACCCATCAAGTGCGTCAACTATTGTAAAACATTTGTGTTTTTTCTCACTAGGCTCAGGCGGGGCAAAAGCTCTTCAATAGTAAGAATGGTGTACTTGGGAATGACAATGGCATTGTTAACAGTCATACTAGGATCAAGGCAAAGGCGTATCTCAGCTTGTGTTCACCATGGGGGGTCTGTTTTTCCACAACGTGCATATTAGAACACCAGTCAGTGGGTTCATCTCATACTTTTATCAGCTTTCCTGAAGCTACCATTTCGTCAAGATTAGCCTTAACACGATCCCGCTTCGAAACTGACAGGAGGCGGTGAATGGGTGCATGACTAGTGGGATCCATGGTGAACGACACTGGCTTACCAATATCACCTAAACCACTGAAAACATCTGAGAAGTGAGACAAAACCGAGTCTTTAGTTAATGGGCTACTGCTGGGGTCTAGTGGAGAAATCTGGAACACGAGTTTGATCATAGTTCATCAATTGCATATCGGGCCGGTCGCCAACCGTATAACAACTTCTTCCTGACGCCGAAGGCCCAGCAGGAACAAACCAAATCGCACTTTCCCAAATTTCAGATTCACTGGTTGATTGCCAATCGGCTTCCCCCTAGTCATCGCCAATCAAATTTCGTACGGCCATAAATGATACAGAGCTGACAACTGATCTTCACCAAGTGCGCCTCTGATTCCCGTAGACTTTAAACTTTTAGTCAATTCTCATGGCGCTCAGTGCTTGTTTTTTCAATCACGTACGTTTTTATATGTTTGAGTCCAATGTCTTGAGGCTGCTGTTCACGTCGATGAACGTGTTTCCTGTCAGTTTTCTCGACAAATTCGAAGGGTTATGTTGCTTCACTGACAGAGGCGGGGGGTTCAGGGGGTTCAACCCCCACCTCGGGACAGGATCAAAAATAAATTGAAATAAATTTCGCCAGAAAAATAAATCAGCTACTAAAAACCACAAAAAAATGTTACACGCGCCTCGGATTCACTCGAATCCTGACCCCCTCCCCCCTTCCTGAAAACGTAGATCTGCCACTGTCACTTAGTGAATAGTTGACCGAGTCGGATTTATGAGAGCAAAGATTGCTCTCGCCAAGAGACCACCGTCTCAGTGAAAGGGGGCTATATCATTTAAAATTGGAAAAGAATGTACTTAAATCCATCATCGGGTGAGTACAGGTCATCTTTCTTAACATGAAAGATTGCACGATTTCACAAAAACAGGAATTAAAAAGAGAGTCCATCATTGAGGCCTCCCTCCGTCGAGTGAGAAACTTAGGATATTAAAAGAAAACAGGAAAATGGTGACTATGGCGCCGGAACAACAAGTTCCCTGCTAGGGATGAGACCCCTAAATATGAGAATACATGGAACAAAAGCAGGATATGAGCAATAATTTGTATCATCAGCGCCGCCCTCCTTCAGGTTCCCGATTTATGTCATGTCAAGTAATTATAATTTCTGCAAAAACGGAATAAGAGGACGAGAGATGACATAATCCCTAGCCAAAAAAGGGTCCCAGGTAAATACAATTTCGTATATTCATTTCGCCGCGAGCCACCCCGACGCCTCCCTCCCCGGGTGGCCACACCCGCCCCTTACAACTCGGCGTCTGCAAAATTATTGGGGGACATTCGTTCACACAGGTCAAAAACCCACGTCCATCGGCCGTGCCAGACTAAGCAATCTCTCCCACAAAGTTTACGATCAAACGGCGGCAGCAAATACAAGAAAAATTATTTTGCAAAATGCAAACCTTTCACCCGCAAAAACGGCAAAATACAGCCGTAAACCCTCCCGCGTCCATCCAAAGTAATCAACCAAATCGTATTTAAAAAAGAGTCTTAGAATTTTGCATGATCAAAACTTGTAACAATATACTGTTGTATTTTTATTTCAACATACATTAATATAAGAAGTACATGTACATAACCTAATGCACATTAATTACATAATAACACCAGAGGCTTACGTCACAACAAGCCCACCGAATATATTGCGGAAAATAATAATAAGAAATCTCAACGTTCACATTGTTTATGGCCAAAACTTAGATTCGTCTCTAAAGTTATGCTATATTTTTACACACAGCTCTGACAGTAACTTCGAGGCATTAAGCACAAATTATGTTCAGGTAAAACATAAAACGATAAAAATAAATAAAAACTGGTAGCAAACTTATGACCACGAATATTCAAACTAATAACAAGTGATGACATTGCAAAATGTCAAACACTCTCTGTGACTCTTAAATTACTAATCTTGCATTTCCATACCCTGAATAATAACCCCAAAAATCAGCGTCTTATAACCATCAGCATACGATTCTTGTTAAGTAAACTTTAAAAGTACGCCAATCTTGAATGCATATTCCTATAGGGTACTTTTAAAAAATTCACACACAAACAAATTCTCAATTGCATACAGGACTTGCATAATTGTATGAAACTATTACAAACAATAGTTACACCAGTCTTAAGAGCAGGGGGCCAAACGTGGATTGCTGAATTGCCATTACTAAGGATTGTACAAAGATGATGACAGAAATGATTGCATAAATCGGTAAAGACGTAAAAAAAACAACAAAAATAAGTAGAGACAGAGATTGTGACCACTTCAACAGGAACAGATGACATTGTGTTCTACTGAAAACACAGGGCAACCAACATCTCAATGCACCGCGATAGTTCTTCGCTAATGGCAAAATTAAAGTCAAAACCTACAACCTTGCTCCAAGTAATTAATTTTTACCAAATATCTTCATAAACCATACTAAAAATTATTTTGTTAAGAATTTTCACAAAAAATCAGGGCAGGTTGTGTGCTAAATTGATGAAGAATCAGCGTAAAAGGACAACAGGTACACTGAACGTCAGCTAGTACTGGCATGTGACTGCAAAAAGTCTATGGGTGGATCTAAGACAGGGAGAGTATACTGTCCGGGGGGTTCCTGCCCCCTGGTCAAACATAAAAAGTACAGGGAGTTGTATATTCCTTTGCAAAATCTTGGACTCTATAATGTGGCCAGTCAAAACTTACAGCTCAGTCAATTCTTCCGTCGCCACTAACTTGCAATCATGTTCAAAACTTAGTGAGAAGGGCTGCAAGAAGATTCTTAGCTGAAATACACTCAGCCCAGTACTGCAAACTGCATTGTATGACTGCAGATAAATCTGCAATCAAACCAACCAAGGCAAAATAATGAACTTCCTGCTAGATAAATTAGATTGTCAGTATTTCCAAAAATAAAAGTCACCAATAAGGTTGAGTGCCACAATGTAGACAGAAGTTTGAGAACTTTGAGTTTGCCCTACACAGCTTTTTCACTGAAATGGAGAATAAAGCAGGGAAATATTAAACCAGCTACACTTTTAATTTCAAGGTATCAATTGATCCACTGAATACTGTCATGTCGACCAGTACTTTTCGTTTTTTCGGTACAGTACCGACACCAGGAACGGACGGCAGCCCTTGTTACCACAACCTTTATAAAAATGCACTTTAAATGTTGCACATAACAATCTGCGTGTAGAGAGACTCGGTCCAATACTGACAAGTATTTTCAGCATAAGCAGTGAGCATGTGGCAACATTACATAGGGTTTCATTCTTCACTATCAACACATCATTTGCTTGAAAATGGACCAAAGCATAACATTCACAACCTAACATTCTCACCATTACTATAAACATATGTACTGTCGACTTTATCTCAATAATTCAGTAAAAACACTAACCTTACACAAATCAAATCATTCTTTTTGCAAGACTTTGGTACTCAGAGAACCTTGCATTACAGTAGTTCAAGCCCGAGCATTAGGCCTTACAGTCGCATTTCATCTTACTCAGAAAACACCTCTCTCAGCCACAGTTGAATCCGATTCATTCACGTTCTACAACTGCCCTTCATCTCTAACTAGTACTTTACGAAAGGAAGGAGTTACGTAGACTTCTCATTTACTTTTCAGCTCAATTCTTGCTTTCCATGAATCATGAGAATTAAAATTACGAACAATGAACTAGTGCAAACTGTTAAGACTCAAATCCACATAGTCATTCAACCCACAAACAAAATTTCGTAACTTTAAGCTGTATTTTGCCCTGTTCAGTTGGCTAAAACAAAAATCAAATTATGCATTTTATTTTTAAAAATCGTCCTAAAAGTTTTCCTTTAGATGATAGGGCATTTTCTGTTACGAAGAAGAACATACAAGCTCTCAACAGCTCAACAAACACAAGCTCTTAACAGCTCAACAAATGCTTCGCATGGTTGCCGACTTTATTAGGGTTTGCTAACCCTGGCGCACAGAGCCTCAATTCAAAAAGAGGTCAGTCACGTGACACAACTACGACCATTTCCAGTGAGTACATCACACATCAGCTGTTAGTTTTGGCTGTTCGGTTGATAACTCAAAAAAAATTTTAGGTAACAACTTAACTGGGCAAAATACGGTTCTTATAGCTTAAATGGTTGGACCCAGCAGTCGAGTTCCACAACACAGATACAAAAAGCACGTCTACCTATACCAAAAGCTGTAGCATTCACACCACGACAACATGAAAGTATGGCTTAGAGTGAACATAATGAACATGGACACCACTGACACCGCCAATCCACAGAGGCTCCTATAGGAATATTTCTTCAGGTGTTACCGATGACCACGAGTTTACTGGCCAGTTTTTGACTTTTCAAAACTATCATTTTTAACACTCACAACCAATTATGTTGGGACCAGTCTTACATTTTAAATACATGTTGCAATCTGTAACAGACCAATGCTTATGAGTACAGACAACATGACAGTTCATTAGTATTTTTGAACAAAATGATAGCCAAAGTAATGGTATTAACTTTTTCAAAGACTGACAGTTATGTTACAAATAACGAGACAATAATCATGCATTGCCTTATGACAGTCATGACAGCACACATTATACCAAACTATCATGTAAATGAAATAGAATTTGTTTGTTGTGAAATTTGATAAAATAAAATTTCACGAGTCAGCCATACTGTGCGCTAAAAGTGCACATCTTAAAAGTAGGGGGTTCAATGACCTTATCCTCCTGAAACTTATATCAACTATTTCCAAACTCATCTCTTGTTCAAAAACATTATTCATCGAAGCTTGAGACAGTGTTTTAAGAAGAAATAAATACAGGAATATGATATATACAAATGCCTGCACGGAGTAGATGTAATAAGCTTGGTCCGTTTGAGTTCATCCAGTGATTAAGTTTAAGGATTTATGACTGCCAAAGAAACAAATAAAGCAAATGGTGTTGACACAAAACTAACAAAATGACATCTGGCTCTTCGACAGAGCCCTCTGTTTGCCACAGACCAATACAAAAGACATCCTGTTTAGATTACATTCTTTCACTGTCTTGCAAGGATTCAAAATGTCACTCATCGAGTGCTACATGACGAGGCACTTTAGACCAGCGTGTTTTGGAGGACGTGGTTGTAAAACAGATCGGACTGCCTCATCGAACACCTGTGAATGAATAAGACGTGTTACGCACTGGTCATTTTTTAACCACTAGTATACATATAAGAATGGCAGAAACTTACAAAGGCAACAAAATCATTTTGTATTAACTGTCATATTCATAATGTCAGTTTTAGATAATGGTGTTAACATTAACAGAATCGGAATCCGTTTAAAGATCTAATGAATCACCAAGACTTGTAACGACTTGATTCCTAGCTAAGGAGTCTGCACAACAGCCTTACCTGTCTAAGACCCCTCTGTGTTAAAGCCGAGCACTCCATGTATTTGTGTGCCCGGATTTTTGATGCTAGTTTTATGCCTTGTTCTCGTTTGACTGGATGGGAACCCTGTGTCGTGAGTCGGCTCACTTCATCTTTGTCATCGCGCAAGTCAATTTTTGTACCTGCACAAGTATATAAACAGCAAGTTAAAAGTTACCTTCAGGGGTTCCAGATTATGAGAAACCATTTTTTCCCACTAAACCACAAGCATTGAACTGCTTCCGAAAATTCAGAACCTCTGAAGAACCATGTATACTCCCAAGGTTCAACATTCAAGAGGATTGTAATATGGAAAATTGTATATTTGAAGGACTGACCTCCTTAGACTTGCAGGCCTGTTAATATTGAAGCAATATATTCTATAGATAGCTGTGAACTGTAAGTCCAGTATTTAGGCATGGCAGTCACAATGTTGTGAGTGACTGACCAAAATGGGCTTTTACTATTTCAAGTTTAATGACCGAAGATACTTATGAAGTTTGGAAAATTCTGAAAGTTCAACTTAAATAGAATGCTAGGATGTCCCTAGACACTGGTCAAATGGCTACAGCTTTCAATAACCTTAGAACAAGAACACGTAGTCTGTGAGAACTTCAGTTATTTATTATACTGGCACAGCAGTCATGGACAGGCGATGAGTATAAAATGAATTTGGTTTTCACCCTGTATAGAAAAATTGTGCTCGCTGGATGTTTCCATAACAGCACAAACACTTTCTCATTTCCCCACAACAGTCAAAGAATACATTGTCAATTTATTTACCAGTTGATGTCTTGTAATGACCAAAACCAATGGTCTAGCTCATGTAGCCAGCTCTAACACGATTTTTTGGCAATAGATGGCCCCAGGTTTATCAAGAGCCAGTTATTGGCTTACTGGGGGAGTAGCAGTGGTTAGAAATTAGTCATTAACAAGGGTCCTGGATTTTGTGTCCCAGTTTGATGTCACTTGCAATGGAAACTGTCCAACCAAAATCAAAAATAATAATTAGGCTAGTTTCTACAAGGCACTTTAAATTACCAACCACTTTGAAAATCATGACAAGGTCACAGACTTGATCAACCCTAAAAGAAAACTTACAACCTGTTTTGGTGATTTCAACCAAACATCACCCTGCTAATACAATATTGGCATCCCACATGAATGATAAAGGAATGATGCTCTATGTGTCAAAGATTGGATGTTATGGCTCTTAGTGGGTAGTCTTTCCTTGCAGTTGCGCAACTTGCCTTAAGTATAGGTCATGCTTTCCCGTTCAGATTACTTTGAATGGAACTTTCAAATTTTGTTCCAGATTCTTGAAGATTGTCACGGGTAACAGAACATTATTTTGTTTCAGAGAATTGGATGGGAAAGTCGTTTTCATATCTGTTAATAGGTCGAAATCAGGTTTGGTATATTTTAAATTGTTTTTGACAGCCCCGGGAACGTACAACTATTTCCGGCCCATACTGATCAACCTAAACAAACACTTCGTATTAAGTTGAAGAACTAAAACGCTCCTGTGGATAACTAAATGGGAAAATATTCAAGACCTGAAAAATCATTGACAATGTGTTGCAACTGTGCACTACCATACCTAATTATGGGTCCAAATCGTGTCATAATAGGGACAGACACATCGTGACTAAATAACAGTATAAAAGTCCTTTACATTGAGGGACTGAAGAGTCGAGAACACCAAGGACAGCAGTAGTCACTTACGTGGGATCTACATTTTGAGAGCCAGTTTTCTCCACTGAATAATAGGCATTTATCTGAGCCAGGACTTCCCATCAACTACCTCTTTCTTAAAACCAATTCATATCTCATTTAACCAACATTTGGACATAACACACTATGGTGGAATGAAAACAAAACGCTGTTCACGGCTACAGCACCTACCTATTAATAATATGGGAGTGTCTGGGCAGTGGTGCCGTATCTCAGGGATCCACTTTGTGAAGATATTTTCGTAGGAAGATGGACTGACAACACTAAAACACACTAGGAAGACATCCGTCTGGAAGACAATGAAGCCATGATTAAAGCCCTTTACACTAACACAATCTGAACTCTGTACCAACTAGGTCATATAGGTCACAACTTCTGTTAGAACCTTGTTATAGCACTTCTTGGCAAGTGATATTCTTTGACGTTATATCAAAAATACTTTTATTGGGGATTAGAAAGATTCCATGGCTGCACTTCTTAATTCTAGATTATGATCCTCTAAACCCTAGCTCCTAGCAGAGACCACCTTCAACCACCCAGAACCACACCCCTACACTTCAGATGCAGTCAAAATGCTCCCATACCTTCGGACCAAAGTCCAGTACTGGACACCAGATTGCTCACCTGGACTGGAGTCTGGTGCCCAGAACTGGCCAGAGTACGGAGAATTTAGGGGTGGATTTGAGGATTTGTATTGCAAGTTGTCGTCTGCTAAGGTGTTATAGTTGGGTTTGAGTATCAGTGCTGGAATTTAAAGGCATGAGCATGAAATCATTCCTGCCCCCTTTTTGTGGTGAATGAGGTTTGGCATTAGGCATTTAATGCTCCGACATATTATGACTCAGCTCTGCAACTCATCTTACTAGCTGCGAGACAACGGCCAATAGAATAGCTTTAAGAGCCTGTTAACATCATTTTTTTATCAAACACAAACCTAACAAGCAATCAATAGTGAAATTGTGACATTCGTTATCAGTCTGACGATAATTAATTAGTCACCATTATTGACATAACAGGATGTAAAAAGATGGGTAGCCAATCACACTTCAGTCACCAGTCATCAAAACCTTTGCATTAGATTCTAAGTTCTAATAAATCAATACTGAAAATTGGTTGTATACTATTTCCCCGTTTTTGAGAGCTCACGTTGTGATATGCAGTATTCTAAGAAAGGTTTTAGGATATTGCAACCAGTAGCTGCTGTTGAAAATACGATACTGTTCTCATCCGGGCAAATACCCACTGACCAACGTTCCACTGAATGCTTTTCCCTTACATGTGAAACTGAGCTGACATCAACGCACAAATTAGAGGCCGCTCAATTCAGTCATGCAGCTGAATATCCACACCCTGTTTCTTTAGCTTAATGCCAGTACCATAACGATACAGTCGTGAGAGACCGTCCGGAGTTAGTACATGGTGCAACTCCGGACGGTCTGGGGTCAACAGAAAAACACAGTTCAACTGTGAGTCTACACCAATGTGATAAACGAGAGTAGTTCTAGTTGTTGCGTCAGCTGCAGGTATGCTTATTTCTTTTATGACACACAATGCGTGACCAGTTAAAGCGTTTTCAAAATAATGTGGATAAATCAGTCACGGTGAAGTGTGAGACCCCTGAGGTCCCTGTCAAGTCCTCACGACAATTCTACGTAATGTCTCATTTTCCAATTATTAGTCCCATCAGCACCGTAAATGGTTGTCTCTGATGGTAAACATTACGAGGGATATAAATTTCTTAGTCACAAAAGCGCCACCTACCTGAGGATATGACAACGGCCTCAACCTGTCATAGTCCTCCTGTCCAGCAGTGTCCCATAGCCCTAAGTTCACAGATATACCGTCCACTACAAGGGGTGCTGTGTAGTTGTCAAAGCTAGGAAAAAACGCAAAATTTGATTATGTTCGTCATAATATTAGTATGATAGAATTCCTTTAATAAGTAAACAATTACTGGTTTTCTAGATCTTACAAAAATAGCCCACTTTGTGTCCAATACTTCCAAAAAGGTGACAAAATCTCCTCACATCAAAATAACTGCTGCAATTTAAAACAAAAAACAGTTGACCTATTTCCTTGCTTTACTTACACAGTAGGAACATATTCACCAGGGAAGCTGTCGGTCGTGTATGAGATCAGCATGCAGGTTTTACCGACGGTACCATCACCAACGACAACACACTTGACTGGTCGCCCAGCCTGTGACATGTCTGAAAAACATAGAAAACTGTTATAGACTACAACCCTGAGCCTTGAGTGGAGTCTTGAGTCAGGCAGTGGAAAGCAATCAGCACCAGGACCTGATCTCTAAATTGCGAACACATCTGGAAAAAATCGTACAATTAATTTACCCATAATGCACTACATATGTCCTACATTCTTTCAATTCTTTTGTTTTCCTTGTATGATACATACTCCCTAAGAACTGGGAAGGCACACAATTGCAGAAAAAATTTTCGTTGGCCAAAACAGGCGCATAGGCCCATAAATACGTGAATATTTAGTAATACATACAAGATGAAAATCAATTATCTTTCAAAAATCTTTTTGGCGGTAAATAAATGGTAGTGATTTACAGTTTTCTAAAGTATCTGTAAACTGTCAAACTCCTAACTTTTGTTATAGACGACTTACCATTGAGAATTTGATCTCTAATTGTATCTTGCTCAAATTAGAGTTAATGTCTGCACTTGGAAAGAAACGGTGTGCTCAGACATTATTGCTTGAGTCATTAGGCTTGCGACAAGTTGGCTTGTCATGGCGTGTCATTTCATGTGCCGTGCATCAGGTTTTAAGCACCCGAATGAACAGCGTTCTGTCCAAGCCCAGACGTGATTTCTCGTCTGAGTTAAAAGGAATGAAAGACCATTTTGACATCAGAGAGTGGTCTAAATGAACACTGCTTTAATGATTGACCAACAGCAACAGGGTTTATCAAAGCTTTTAAGAGAGGTCTATATTTGAGGATGCATCTGCAATGGTAAATGTATAGACCCTTTCAAACTCTCCTAATCAAATACCAGGCATGCTTCAGAGAAACTGACCTCAGATGCTTAGTCAGCAAAAGGAAATCAAAACCACTGAACAGACAGTCTAACAAAACAAGAAGTAGCAGTTTTCTGGACAGTCACGCAACCCACTTCCTGAGAAGTATGTAGGTCAGGTGTCGTAGGAAAACATAAGAGTGCACCATCCCACAACATTGCATGGTAACTGAAAGGGCAAGTAAGAACACGCCAAGAAAGCCCCCAGGGTGAACAAAACTTCAAATTGCACATAGTCTGAGTCAACAGAAACAGCCCCCTTCCCACTAAAACAAATTCGGTCACACCATCGCTTGAAAGTTTCGTCAGTCCATGTTAAAACTGATGTCATGCTTTAAGTTAGCTGGCTGAAAACGATGATCAAACAAGGCATTTTGCTCTCATAAAATTGGTCTCATAACACTCCTCACATTCATAGGTTTCTATTTCCATTACCAATTCAAGTCTGAAGCAATGCATACATGGTCTATTTTCAGGTTAGCACGAAGCATTTCCTTCCGTCCATGATCGTTTCAACATTTTCGTATTCATGTTCTAGTCGGTAACAGAAATGGGCAACTATCATACATGCCATTGTAAGGAGTATAATGAGACAGATTATCAATTTTCATTCTAGCCAGCTAAAACAGTGAAATGCAGCAGACTGCTTTAAAACAGGTTGAAAGCACAGCATCTTTAATGGGCACACCAACTGTAGAAAACGGGCACTACTGATGTGTCTCAGAACCAATACAAAAGATGCTTTTGCCAAACTCCTCCAAAGCCCATGCTTAAAGACCTTAGTGAATATACAAATACACCCAGTTTCATGCGGGCTTGCACCCACCATCCGCTCAACACCCACTTAAACACACACTTTTCAAATTTCATCCTTGATTTATACACTCAGGATATATCCAAAGGATTTTCCTCATTAAGCACAAGAATACTTTGTGAACTCGATTATTTCACACGAGGTGACATAAATATGCAGTTCTAGGTAACCTGAATTGGCAGCTCAGCTGAACACCCACTCCAACCTTTTCAACATTTCAACTTTTTAAACACCAAACCCGTTTTTTAAATTTTGTGTTTAAACACCATCGAGGAATTTACCTGAACAGATTTTGCAATAAATACAATTAATTATAGTATAGGTATCTCCTTACTACTGGCATTGTAGCAGCAAACGTACGCACTGAAACTGAGACCAAAATCAATGCCTAACAGTACAGCAGGCAACCATAACATATGGTCTGTAATATAGTCTAGACCAATCAGTATTTTAGATCCTCATGTTGTGTCGCCCCTTTAACAAGTATTCCTCTCAGAACTTACCCCATCAACTAGTAAGATAATGAGAAACAAATCTTATCCAACAACCTCTTTAACGTTGGTACAAGCTGTTTTTGCAAGTGAGGAGACAGCCTTACAAAGTATACACACTATCTATCTACATTTTGCCAATGTTAACCGCATTTAGCCCACCATCAAATTTGTACGTGTACCCAGTGCCGAATTATCCATTAGCTACCGTATATATGCACAGCAAAGGATCCACGTGACACAGCTTGTGGGCCCATTCAATTAGGTGGACCAGGAGGAGTCTTTGAGTTGCGGATAGCTGGGAGAACTTGAAAAATTGTGTCAACCGGGAAATAAGGATGACGGGAGTGGGGAGGGGAATAGGTAGATATTTGTGGCGACTGGGATACCTCTAAATTCACTAGGTGGCGTTAGTGTAGCATACATTTAAAGAATGAGGGATCCTCATCCCATGAACACTTCCCACGATGCAGACAAACTGCTTCCTTCTCTCAATCTACTCAGATGTTAAAGAGAAGACCATTTCATGGACCAGCAATGACTGAGGCCCATGACATAATACCTCAACCTCCTCAACAAGGTCTAATGGAACACCAGAACCTCCCCTACCTTGTTAAGGACGATGAGATTTACAAATGTTACGGTAAAAGTTCGTGAGATCACCACATTGGAGCATTAGCCCTATTACGGGAATTATTCAACAGATATTTCGCTAAAATTATAGCCAAAATTTGTCACTTCCATTTTTCAGCACAATAAAAGAATATTCTCCACAACTGAAAACTTAAAGGTGTCGGAAGTGCATGAACGCCATTATCAAAGGTGCAGAGGCTGACATTCCCCGTAATGACCAATGTGCTTGCAGCTGCATTAAACCCGTGCTTTCAGTCAAAAAACATGTTTTGAGTTAGACTACTTACTGTTATAAAATTGGACTTTCTTGTTCCATACTTAGTTTAGAAGTGACCTCTGGACTGTGGGATGAACTGCCGCTTTGAAATTTCTTCACAACAAGTTAATTTTCAGGTTACACTGTGAGACCAATTTCATAACCGTAAGTGGTCTCAATAAAAAGTTGAGTTTTTGTGATAGAAGATTTCTTTGTAGTCGTTTTATCCGCACACTCGTATACCTGCCTTCTAACCTGATGTACTTAAACAGCAACGCACAATAGTGCAGAAAAACATTTGCTTAAACTTGATAGCAGATGGCAGCTTACAAACGTTCATTTACAAGCAGTAAACTAGCAGTGGTCACAACTTAAACTCAAAGCGTGTCGGAAGGCCATTCAAACGTGTTGCAAGTGCCGCCAAACAGGTCAGTTGACACGTTGAAATCGGTCGTGGAGAACACGAATAAATACCGAACTGTTCACTAGATACATGGCACTTAGATGACAGAAGTGCACTTCAAATCCCAAAGAGTAAAATTTACTGTAATTATTAATTCTTGTTGTGAAATTTGACAAGGAACTCCATATGACCAGCATATAGACAGGTACCATACAATTGTGTAAGCTGAACTGAAGATGATCACCATACATTCTGAGGTTATTTTTACTTAACCTACAGGTATGCCATACCAATACAAGAAACTTACCAAATATTTGATAACTGCCTCAGCACTCGTAGGCAAGAAAAAAGGCATGAATTACATTAGATACAGCACTGCAGAGCTCAATGAGATTTAAATCTCCGGCAGATTAAAAATGATCCACTACTTAGAAACAGTTGCCATCTGCCTTAAGGATAACTCCACAGAGATGCACAAAGAACAAGCATATATCGCCTAATTACAAAGTCATCTGGCATTCCTTTGTTGGTTAAAAACTCCTTTGTCCTCGTGCGACCTCGAAATCAATAAAATTGCTCAGGTAATACTACCCCCGTGCATAAAAAAATCTCAGTCACGTCTGCTAGTAACAATACCTCAAGGATGTGGCTACAGGTTTTAAATATGAAGTGTATCTGAGATAAAGGAGCATGAGTGTCATAATTTGACATCTGCGGTGGACAACTTGGTTACAATGATGACTCACTTTAAATTTGTAAAACAAATACTGGTGAGGTGAACCTGTGATTACTGTCAGGTTTCAAGAATAACCCGTCATAAATAAAATGTGTGCATTATAGTGTTCCAGGTACTTTACTCGCATCAGTTGATTTTAGTTTACAAACAACATTAAAGGTAGTTTTACCTAAACATAAACGCAAAGCTGGTAAAATAAGTTTACACACAACATATCATGAGTTTTTTCATTCTTTATTCAGCATAAGCCAAAACCAATTGTTAAAAACTATTTCTGGCTTGAGGGAAAATGTATTTAACTGTTTTCTGATATAGCAGCAATACTATGATACCACAGTACAAGACAAAAGCATTCAGACAAAATACCACCTCTCCGTCGTCATGGCTAATTCTGCCAAGCAAACAAACTAATTAAGAAATGGCTTAATTAGGTCACCTTGCTAATAAATAACGGTAGTGTTAATTCTCATTCACTCTCTGTCATGACAGTGGGCCACTCTGATGTGGAATTTGGAATTTGGCTTCCGCCCAACAGTCATGGGGGAAAATTCATGGGTCATTTTGTTTGAATACTACGATTCATTCACCCAAAATAAACGGGTCACGGACTCACATTCACGTAGAAACATGACATACGGACCGCTAAACACGATTCACTCCGATAAAGCATGCCAAATACAAGGTCACGGAGTCGTCAGCTTCTCAGGTTAAGTGATTATATTGCAGAAAGGGAATTGAAACAGAAAGTCTTTTACAGGATTTGTACATTTGTCCATGTCATTTTGAGAAGAAAGCAGAAGACAATGGAAGTCGCTACTCTCACTGTCAAAGTTGAGAATTGTTGTTACAAAAAGATTTGAGATGCCAATAAATTGCAGAACAAATAAGCAGGGTAATATTTATTGTTTCTTAATTCACAACAATTACACCACATTACAGACAAAATTATATTTAGTATAGTACCCATTACGTACACAGCTGTCGAAGCCGATTTCTACATTTTATCCATTAACCGAGTTTGGCGGTCCGTGTGCCTGGGATAATGATCGCAAATTGCATCCTCAATAGATAGCTTCAAGAACACCCTTCAATGAACAAAACGCCAAAGTGGGACCATATGAGCCTCCAGAACGCAAAAAGTGCGAGTATCTTTTTATTACTTGGCAAAAGCCAGTACCTTACTTGTCTATAAAGTTTATTTTTTGTTTCTCTGTTTGCACCCTGAAGGTTGCATTTCACAATCAATTGACATATGAAATTTTCACACAACACGTCTTGTAAATAGCCCAAAGCGTATGGTTTTTAATCGTTCTCAGATCCAAGCTGATAGAAGTGACAGTCATTTTGATGTCAAAATCGCACTTGAACGTATCTTAAATCCATATTTTTCATTGAACTCAGTTCAAGATAAGCATGTACCGGATACGTTAAATAACACAAGTCTTACAGATGTGCCAAATGCAACCCGCTTCTTTTCCAAGATGACCCATTCCACAACCGTTCTATCTAATGCACCTCAATTTTTACCAAAACACGTTCTCTCCAACACAGATCGCAATATACGGAAGCAAGAACTTTTATTTTGTAGCATATTAATGAAAATAGTTGGCTTGATGGTAAACTATCTTTAGTTCAGTTTAGTACAACCCGCATGGTCCACTTAACTTCAATCCTGAGGATCTCTCAGGAGCCCAATACAATAACAGGTGGAATTCGCTGCTTCTATCAACAGACATATTAAAAAGGGAAATTCTTTCATGTGACCCAAACCTGACAAAACACAGCTGAGGACTAAGTAAACACATGTCAAAGGATGTCCTCTTTAGAAACATGCACGTAAAAACTTTGGCTCAAAGACTGCCAGTTGGGCTAAATGTTGACAACTCATGGTTGGGCAGGACTGAAAGAGGCCTTAAGAAATCTCATTGCCAATTCAGGCAACTGCCAGATCAAAGACGGTTATCAGAATTTGCTTTTTTTGATCTTTTGAAAAATGTCACTGTGGTTGTTTTACGTGAAGTAAATTACACTGCTAATGACACAATTCACGCAAACCGCAGTGTTTTAATTCAGTTTACTTTATGATCACCCATCCAACCACCACAAATAAATTACAAGAAAATGTTCAGCATTTCCATTATAACTTGAACTAACTTTCTTCAAGGGCTAATGGCTCAGATAAGGGCAATAGTCTGATATAACGTGGGTGCCCTATTTCGAGAACCAGTTTAGGCCCGTTATCCAATGGAGAAAACTGGTTCTCAAAATTCGAGGACTTTATATCAGACCATTACCCAGATAAGGGTATAGATAAAATGGGAACACTAGTGTCTTTGTCCAAAAGGTGAATCACACAATTACCTTTACTGACTCCCGTATGTTTGCACACTCAAGAAATGTTCAATGATCAACCATGAATCTACCACTCACTTCCAAAATCCAAATTAAGGCCCACGCATGACTTAACACCCACATCCCAAATTGTCACTTTTGAACAAACATGCTCGACTAAAAACCCACACTTCCATAATCAAGTGATACAATCAAAACATCCTATCTGTACCCATATAATCAAAATGCCTTCTTCTTGAAATATCTAAGTTTAGTGGCTGTCAATTCATGAACGGATATATTTCTTGAAACTAGAGAGTCCAGACAAATCTAACACTCTCATTCAAAACACTGTACCATTCTCGTAGTCACGTGACCATGCATTTTTGGCAAAAATGTTGTTTTTTTTGAAAGGTACATTGATGGAAAAGTCCTTTCACCAACATTAACCAAATTTTCTATATAAACACTATAACAAAAACGCTACAAAACTGTGCTCAAGGGAATTTTAGTTCTCAAAATATACGCCACTCAACTCACCTTTGAGGTTAACAGACGTTTGGTTTCAGCCACATCTGGCCATGTTCAGGTGAGAAAATACCAATACGTAAATTTAGTCCTTTAGTCTCATGTCTATTTTATTATTATCCTACATGTGTGCAAAATGGCAAGAGCATACAGGTTTAGGATAACTCAGTTCCCCAGGCGCCACCTGGTGAAATTCCAAGCTTCTTCAAAGTTCTCCATGGCTAAAAATCCGAACACGATTCAAATACCCTATCACGTTTACGTATTCTAATCTCGCTCTGCAAATTGACCTATCGCCAGGACTTTGAGTGACGGCTTAACTGACCATTTAGAACTCATCGTTCTTGACACACCTTCATTTCCAAGCCGCCATTTTATCTGACAAACAACCCGTTACCGAGTAAAACTTATTGCTTGTTAATCGACATTACGCAAGGGGGCGGAGCTTGCGGTAGGTCAATTCACAGAAATATCTCCACTAACAAGACACAAAGCATGCAATTAATTTGTTTACATCAAAAGAATACACAGCACTGCAAGAAATACGTAATCATTTGCCTTGTACAGTAAGAAAATCTTAGCTTTTCAAACATGGGGAAAAAATTCTAAACTTGGCTCGGAACTTTTGAAAAACACCGTAGCAACACGCATATATACACACAGGGGGAACACTATTCCAAGTCTCAATCAATACCATTCCTATTTTCTTGCCTTGAATAACAATCAGAGTGCTTGCACCGAAAAGTTTGAAAACACAATTATCATTTATTGAGTATGAACTGAATAATTGATTCATACATGAGTTAACAAAATATTATTCCTGACATCTAACTACATAACCCGATTTTGCATTTGATATGCTGACCTCCCTTCAAAGGGTTCAAAGATTTTTATGATATCCACACAATATCAATCCATCTGAAACCTGAGCTCCCAAGATAAAACATCGGCAACAGAGTTTCTATACTTCAAAATGTGGAAGCAAACCCAACACATCTTGAGTTATGCCCAGATTGCTTGGTTTCTAGTTGAACAGAGGAATCAATACAAGACCTAGGATGGGGATGCCAGAGCTGGCAGAGTCATGAATAATACACAGTTTGTAATTAGTTTATCTATGTCAATCATGCAAATGTAAATGACCTACACTTGACCTACAACAGAAGAAGGGAAGGTTTAATGTTGACATAAGCAGCTATGACTCAGCTGACTGTCTTGGAGAAATGAATGCTTCATGAAGCATGAAAATAAGAGATTTGAGCCATGAACTACACACAGTCAGACCTCTAATGAACAATATTAGTCTCGCCTCCCTCAACTTTCTCTTGCTGCAAGCAATAATCCAAAATGTCTTTACAAGCACACAGCTTATAATTAGAGTAAGGAACATGTTGAGAATAATTTTATGGCAATGAATGGTCGAAACCACAAGACAGTGCTTTTGATAGAGGTTCAGTCAGTAGGGATTTTACCTGAGTTTACACCTGGTAGAAATCCTCATAGGTAACCAAATCTGAGCAGTACCATCAGGTCCAGATAAGTCAACAACAAGGCACAAGGAACTGTGAAACGAAAAGCAAAAACGAAGAAGTTATATCCCTAAAACACTACAGCCTGATAAGTCGGATGTTTGCCACGGTAAAGACTCTTATGGTCAAGTCTCAGTTAAAGTTATGCAGGATCTTAACGCTGTGTTGGTGTATATAGCAAAATATCTAGTAAACAATATTTTTAGCTCTGTAAACGTATATACCGTACTTTCTCAAAATAAAAAGGCTGAATAACTTGGGTTACCAATCTGTCGTTGATTGGGTCACGTGACGGTGTAAGTTTAGTAAGATTTAGCAAAAAAGAAAGGTACATTGGTAGCAAAACAATGGTATTAATAACATGACTAAACTTTGTTTGACGAAAATGAACATATGGAATCATTTTGAAGCTCTGATGTAGAACCATCTTTGAAAACCACGGCTTGGGTTCATGTTTTGGATGGGACCCTTTTTTTATGTTAATATTGCATATTAGTGTTCCTAATTATACTTCACAAAGTCAGGAATTGAGAAGAGTTATTTGGCCATTACAAGAAGAACCAATATTAGGTCCAGTCTAAAGTTTGCCATTGCGGCTTGACCTAATGGTAGGTGTTGCCTGAGACTTTTAAGTAGATGTACCGAGATGACTGACCAATCGCTGGACACCAAAATGTCTAAGATAAAGGTTATAGGTTATTGCGACTTTGAACGTTGACCAGTTTTTATACAAATGCAGAGAACAACTGCCTGGGCAATATGAGATTGGTGTGTGGCACACATGCAAATGAGTTACTTAAAGTAAGTGACCTTACTTGACATCTCACATTTCCAGTTTGTGAAACAAGTCATCTGGCCAGTCAATCAGGTTTGGCTACAAAGTGTAACTTAGCACAACAGATTTTACATGTGGGTTAGAAGATGCTATGTCTCATTAAAACCGTGAATATGTAAATTTGAAGCAAGCATCTACTAGTGACTTCCTGGAGACCTGTGTGTATAAGTGTACTCAGGAAAAGAAACAATTTGTAATTAAATTGTAGTTCTACTGAAAGCACTACAACAGAAGTTGCGTTAAAGACATGACTAGACTTTTTGTTAGCAAGCTTGACACTGGCAAGTTCGTTTGTCTCTCGGTCATTTACTTCATGACCTGCACACCAGAAGAAATTACGAACGTACCAGTATCAGGCGCGCTAACAAAAAGTCTAGTCGTGTTTTTAGCGAAGTTCGGGTAAACGAAGAGCTAATATCGAACTATATTGATTAAAATCATGTGTGAACACAAAAAACCTAGTAATTCCACATATTATGCAATAGTAATTTGATAGTGAAATAAACAAATAAAAAACTGTGCCTTGTTTAGTTAAGGTAACAATTAAATCATACCATACTCATTTACATAAAAATAGTTTCAGAAAAACAAGACTTTAACGAGATTGTGGTTTCTGGTGCACTGAATGAGCCAGGGTTGTTAGAAAATTAGTACTTCATTTACATATTCGCAATTTAATGAGACTATGCATGTTAAGAATAACAGAAGGTAAGACGTGGAGACTTTATGCTGTGCCTGAATTAAAAAAGTTGGTTTTTCACATCGTAAATCGCCGAATGCAATGGTTTAGACAGCTTTTATCACAAGTGGCATCTATTAGCTATAAGAGGCTAATCCATGACCATAAATGTTGTGACATACAAAAATCACTAAATCAGTGTTCTCACCAGGACTTAGTTGAGCGTGGTCAGAACGCCGGAACTCAGTCAAACAACGAATTTTTGAGTGATACATGAATAATTATCGTGGGACGAACCTAGTACATCAAGTCTAGATTTGACAATGGTTAAAAGTTAAAGCAGTTAAGAGTCTGATAATTTATTGATCAGTGCTACAACTGAGCTCTGACATCTTTATTTTCATAAATCTGGCGGCTAGAATCTTGCTACGATCAATGCTATATTGGATAGAGCATAGGGAGGACTCGTCATTTCACTGCTTCAAGTCCTTATAATAACATAAGACAGCTATGCTTACAAATCTGAGCTCTCTCTTACTAGGTGAGGGTGGGCACGTAACGGTTTTGGTAGGTTTCTAGACCTCAGACTTGTCCTAACCACTTTTCACCTTGACTAGAGATTGGTTTTGGAAATATTCCTCAAGGGTCATGATACAGCAATGAGCCAATAGCTCGTGCGTACAAAATTACACGTATGCGACCACTGAAATGTGCATGTAAAGTACAGGGCTCGATTTGGCGACTTGCAGGATGCCAGTGCGACCTCAGTAAAAATCTGTGGTCAATACGAAGTCGCACGCACCCAAAATACTATGCAGAGTAAACAGGAGCAGGCAATAGTCTGATTTAACGCACCCATATTCTGAGAAACAGTTTGATGCTCCTTATTCAGTGGAAAAAATGGTTCTCAAAATTCAGGCGCGTTATATCAGACCATTACCCAGAAGAGTCGGAACTATTTGGCAAAAACTGGAAGGAAAAAATTTTTGAAATGAAGAAAACTTACACAATGCCAATTCTTCCATGGAGCTCCTACGACTGAGTTAACAATCTTGAGTTTCTATTGTTGAACTTCAACTCTCCAAGAGACGGACATTAACCCAGTCAAGAAGGCAGTACACTTCTCCAACACAAAACCCTGGTGAATTCTAACACACTGACGCACTTGACCACAACAATTTGACACAGCTAATTTTTAATGGCTGTGCAGGCAGGTCTATATTTTCATTAGGGAGTCCATAAACGCAGCTGACTTGGAGGACTGGTGGGAAAGTGGGGAGATAATTCACCTAGTAATGGAGCTGAGTAATTAGAATCTGATGCCAAGTAAACAAAGATTAGATACAGGGCTACTGTTCAAAGACAGCTTGGGCAAAAAATAACAAATCATAGAACATTCTATAGTGGCTTGATTTCACAGATGTGAAAAGAACATTGACATAACTCAAGGGACAGACTTCTCAATTGCAGACACTCAAGAACTGTAATCATTTTAAAAAAATGCGGTCATGTTCCTGAGTTTGTAAGAAATGACAGTCCTGGGTCAATAAGTAATCAATTACAAAAATATGGAAATGCTTGCATTTCAAGGAATGCCTTTATCACAAACAAAAACTAACAGGAATGTCCAGATTACTATGTGTAAAATTTTTGGAGTAATTCAAAATAGGCCTGCAAAAATTAAACTTGGTGTTGAAGGAGATTTCTGACCATTTTTAAGTGTGGAAGTGGTCAGCGAGTCCAAACAAAAGAATAAAATGTTTAAGTCTCTGTTCACTAAATGGATGTGGCATCACTCATTATTACTAACATTTCCAAACTTTGGGGTTATTTCTTTAATCATAAAAATACACACATATTGAGAATGATCACACGACGTCGGAACTGTTGTTAGATAGCACTGTTGTAGTCATTATTTTTAAGAAATAGAGCCTGGAATGTGAGAGACAGGATCAATGCAACAATTGCCTGTGTCTCAAAATTTCTAATGAAAAAATTCAAAGTCAATTAGACGGCATTTACACGAACCAGCTCACATGGAATAGATGATCAGGCGCCACTGGTACGGTGCAAAGTGCAAACTGTCATGCTGCAGCCTTTTTTGTTACCGGTTTGAGTAACAGAATGAACTGCAGCACTGATCAGTAACTACACGGCTAAACACAAACTGGGGCAAGGTGGAAGGAATTAACTTTAATTCCGCTTGCGCAACAGCACAAATATTGGTTATCGAAATGTTTTGGACATTCGCCATTCTTAATATGAACATGCGCAGACTGTCTTTGTAAAGTTAACTTCCCGAGCAAATGCAACTGATGTGAAGCAACCAGCAGCACTAGCAAGTGTTTCTCACTGAGCTAAGGATCACTGCTCATGAGACAGCCCCCAGTTTAATGACTTCCAGACCCATACAGGGCACTTAGAATTAAAATTATTTATTTTATTTAGAAGCACAAACAAGGAAACAGGTCTAAACAGGGATGAAGCATGAAGCTGTGAGAGACATCATCATGTTAACAGAGTAACCCTGGATGTCTACTGGCTTTGGTATACTGACGACAATGTTATCTGGACTTTCTGGCTGTTTCTGCACTTCGTTTTTTGTAAAAAGCTTCAAGACAAATGGAATTACAGAAAGAACATTCTTGGTTATTCCACCAAATAATGCTTTTTTGGTATTATTGTGGATGGGACAGAATTCTTGGAGTCATTAGCTTTGACCAGAGTTAAAAGAATAACAAGAGCTGTTGTCTTTGTGATTTATTACAACTCACTGATTCTCTACATTGTTCACCAGACATTCACTAAGTCAAAGCTAGAGATTTTACAAATATACTTAAAATGCACTGCCATCCAGCGGAATTAAGCTCCACCAGCAAAACACCACAGGGGCTGAGNCGCCCGGACGGACGGACGGACGGACAGAGATGACGGCATAATGCGTCCACATATAAATATGTGGGCGCATAAAAAGAACATAACATTCAGTAAATTTTCTGAAAATAAATTTAGTTAAGGGAAGCACATCTCTGGCGAACCAAAGCGTATTTTCTAGGAAGATGCACCCATTGTATACTACACAAGTTACTCATCGCAGCTGGTTGATTTCACTCCACAGACCTTTAAGTTCACACAGGAGTCAAGAAGCTTGGGCATATTCATCTACTGTAATTGACTTTGTCCACATGTAAAGTGGTCATAAAACACAACTGACCAGATAGTAGGGGTCATTGTAAGGTGATTGACCTCTCACAAAACCATCTCAGATGCAGGGCCCTCAAAAATGCCTTGCCACAATATAGTACCTTTTGATCGATAGAGTTAGGATAAGGTTAGGGTTAGGTTAAGGTTAGGGTAAGGGTTACAGTAAAACAAATGAGACTTCAAAGCACGCCCATAATAGGTGAAATTGAAAATTTCCTATTTGGTACAATCCAATTTTGGGGGCGAAGATCAGCCGCATTCCATCACCAACCCACAAAATGCTCCTCAATTTCAATTCAGGCAGACATTCAAGACTTAGGAGAGCTTTTACTATCTGATCATAAGAACCAGAAAATGAAAACTCTCTACGAAGTGACATAATGACAAAATGAAACTAAAATTTTACAGGTGAGTAAGACGACGAAACCAAGAACACCACCAACCATGAACTCGGCACCTGAATACACCAACGCACAGTGACGGATAAACCATAAAAGTGCATTGATTAGTGCAGACAGAAATCAAATCAGAAAAAAATCACCAATAACTCGAGAATCATATGTCATTATAAGAAAGAAATCAATACTGGTAACATAGTCTTGAGGAGAGCTACAGTATTTGTAACATAACCAAATTTGAGATGATTCAATCTTCAATCAAGGGATCACGAAGCTTAGGGCTAAACAAACATTATTTAAAAAATGGCCACCATAGCACCATTTTGTGTCCAATTTCGACCACAAACCAGAGTCCTCTAGCTGAGCATACGTAAAACTGATGTCGCTCAGATGAAAAATGTGATCTTTAGTCTGAATATGACAGGCACCATTACGTACAGGTAGAAATAAGTCAATAAAAGATCAGTCATCTGAGCAGTAATTCTCAATAGTGAGAAATGGATGGCACAATATAGACAGCAGAAAAAGTGCTAATGAACTGCCTTCAACAGGCCAAGCACATTGGACAGCAGTAACATAAACATACCTAAACATGAGATGGAGATTGGACCTGTTACCAGAAGAATCACTCCAATCACAGATTAGTGCCGTCTACACAAAGACTTACCCTAGAACAAGTTACTCCTAGAACGAGTTGTCGCTAGGTTTGAGTGCTCCCTGGACACTATTTAAGCTAGTGCAATTTACCTGACTTGTGACAACGTAAGTCCCGTCCACACAAAGCCTACCCTAGAACAACTTGTACTAGAGCAACTTACCCCACTTTTAGTGGAACGTCCACAAAGACATATCCGATAACTTGGGTAAGGCGGAAGTCTTGTCCATCTGTCCGTGACAGTGAACACGTAAAGCGAGTACGGTGCGCAAAAGAAGACTCAACTGTATGTAACCACAGCTGATAATTACTTCTGCCCTACCCTGGTTATGCGGCCACACAGTGATTACTTAGTGGTGCAAGTTTAACCTGGAATAAGTCACCCCACCACGATAATGTGGAGTAAGTTGTCAAGTGGGGTGAGTTGGGCTTAAGTTTAAATAGTGCCAACACAGCACTTAAACCTACTGACACCTCATTCCTGGAGTAACTTATTTTAGGGTAAGTCTCAGTCTTATGTGGATAGAAAATATGCCTCTTGAGGGGAATAGCATGCATCAGACCTGAGTGGCGCACACGCAGTGAACTTGCAGTAGTGAAGTCTTGATGTCCTGACTATATTTGAGACACTAAAGATGCATAGTCTCATTAAACTGTGAATATGCAAATGAAGTACTAATTTACAAACAACCCCGGGTCCTCCACTTTGCGAGAAACCATCCGAGAATTAGTTACCCTACCATCTCAATAAAGTCTTGTCTTGTGAGACTATTTTTATGTTTATGAGTATAGTAATACTTCATCATGGCAGACCAGCCAAGAGAACAAAGAAAGCATATAATTTCAGTTTGCCAACACCTTGGAAATTTTCAATAGCATGTCATTTTGCGTCTCTGGTATTGCAAGTTCTAGGTATTCGCATTTCGCACATTTCTGAGACGACACACATGCCGGACGACAATCCCTGGGAAACCCCCAAAGCATTGTCGCTACCATAAGGAAACAAGGCAAAGTTTTTATTATTTGTACATTTCACTATCAATTAACGTTTGTGAAATATTTGGAATTACTACGGTTTTTATATGTTCACACTTGAGTGCACCAGTAGAGTTTTCTTTAAAACCACAGTTTATTTTCCTTTCCTGATTATAATTGTGCACACAGTTCTCCAGGAATTCACTAGGCGGTACTTGCTACAAATTTAAATATTCACAGTTTTAATGAGGTATAACATCTTTAATTAATGAAGTTTTGGCAATCATTCTTATAACAACAACCAAAACACAAGATAACACAAACATTAAAGTTGACGACACTTACTCATAGTAGAGTGACAATGATATGAAGTCAAATTCAGTTTCACCAATGTCGGGAAAAAATAATCGTTTTTTTTTTTCAAAAAATGGTATAGTCTTCAACATATCATGTCTAGCCTGGGATGAATGGCTGGCTGCATGAGCATATTTGGATGTTACCTTGGCGACATACTACAGCAAATTTAAAGCAACATGCTGTCAATTGTCCACCATACAGCAGTTCTGACCCTAGGTCAGCCTACTGGAAAGAATTTAGTGCAAGAAACTAATGTTTTGTGTTTATTGTAACTTACTTTAGGTCAATTTTGTTCTTATCTTTCACAATCATAGTAAATTTTCATCCCAAAATGACACTACAATTACTAAAAGTAGACAAAAACGTAAAACAAATTCCACCATTAAACTTGAACCAGGAAAAAGTTCTTCAGACACCATCAAATGTTACACAATGTTTCAAGAAGGAGTCATCCTTTCATAACTGAATTTTAAAGCCACAAGCAGCAAAATTGCCAATTCTTATCAAAGTTGGAAACTTAGAGCTAGAAAGATGATCATAATGGATATTTCTGGCTTGTTCTAAATTCTGTAGAATACAGGAGTCTGAATTGATACTCAGATCATAGTTGTTGGCACTGCCACTAAATGGACCAGAACACCATTGAGAAATTCCCGTCAGTTCTGACACCAACTGCAGGCCAGTTAACAGCTGTCACAAGATGCCATCACAACCATGCAACTGATAAATGACTCAGAGCCAACTAAGCTCAACTAAATGTAAACAATCAGCCATAGTTGGTCCATAACTTCCCAGTTGCTAGACCCAGCCCACTCCCAAACTCCACCAGGGACAGCTGTCAAGAATGCAAACCGAACAAATACATCTTCACCAGAACACAAATACTGGGTGTTCCAATCTACAAGAACATGTCTATGAATACATATTTCAGTAATAACTGACCGGATTCCAAATCCTCCTTGCCAACAAGGCTAATCCTAAGAGCTGCCATCGCCAGAGAGTTCCTGTTAAGAAAATAATCTTTGGTTGGACTGCTGGTTGTGGATGGGCTGTGACCTACATTTGACAAGATCCCCTATATGACCAAGTCACTTCCTCTGGCAGTTGAATTCAACTTAAAGACCACAGAGGGGGTGTATGCACTGAGCTGAGCTGGATGAAAAAGGGCACACAGAGGATGGTGCCTAATGACTGGATTCAAAGGCAGATTTGGGAGGGGGGGGCAGGCAACAACCAAAAATACATATCATTCGGCTAGCCCGAATGTCTATCCTTTGGACATTATGGTCGTACCATTCTATAACCACCAGTAGACAGTCACAGTAGATGGTCCTGGATTTTGAGAATTTGCATTTTTCTTATTTTGCCAAGGCTCTAGCTGCTAAGACATTCTGGGTAGCTCATTAGACCTAAAACAACAAAATTCCATTGAAGTTAGGCTTTTATTGTAGGCGATCGCAGTGGCCTCTGGCGTTCGATGAGACTGAAATTGACTGTTCATACTACACCGCAGCTTCGACGTTCCACTGTTAAATCCACCTGTTTACTGCAAAGATAACTGGCGCTGTTAACTTTGACCCAGGACTGAAGTTAACCATTCCTACTGACCGCAACTCCCAAAACATTGATGCGTTGACTTTAGTAGGAAAGGGTCTTTAATTGGGCAGATATAGAGTACGGTACTCATATAATTGAGGGGTGGACATAACAGGGTTCAATTTGATGGCTGTAGGTCGTATCAACGACTTCAGATTTTGTTTTGTGACATGAAGCCGCCAATAAAAGTACAACAGGAAGCTGAATAAAAGTGCTCCTCGAACAGTGGCTTGTTCCAAATGCTGCGTACAGCAACATCCAAAGGACATCGCGTTCAAGGTGAACTCACTTTGCAGGTACCTGAGTCGTGTTCATGCATCCGTGTGTTTATGAGTCCGTTAACCTGTAGTTTAGGTACCTTGTTCTTGTCATTGGGAGAGAATTAACTGAAATCAAGGCCATTGATCTTATCAGCTAAATACCAATACTCAGTTCAGTTATTTGCCTGCATTGTCATTTATGATTTATTTCTAAAGCTCAGCATTGGATTGTGACTGCTGAGGTGATGGGTTCAAATCTATCTTACAGCTGATCTCAAGTCAACACAAGACTATTGCCAATAATGTCCATTTCTGGCACTTTCTGGGTTTAACTGCAACTACGGTACATTATATTTTCACAACAAATATTAAAAATAACTCTGCAATGCCCACCCACAGGTTTGATTTTTTATTATTTTTAATTCAAATACCCTGGGCATGTAAGTAAGGTTTTGGACTTAAAGACGTGGCCACTGCGACTATAACCAATGGCTATGCCTGAACAGGATGTCATGAGCATCAGTTTCTTAACTCAAAAGCAACACCAATTATATTGCCATGGCTACAGAATTGTTTTTTGCACAGGTTCTAGTAATTTTTGTATTGAATTTTCAAAGGATCACTTCACAGTTAAAGTTTGAAGCTGAGTTTGCAATCTCCGGTCTATTGAAATTTCAAAAAAAAACAATGCTTTTGATGGGTCTTTAAAACTATAATTTTGTGACAAACTTTGAGAATGAGTGCCTTAAAAACATAAAAACGCCGAAAATTATTTAAATCTTGCATTTTACCATCAACTTTTGTTTCATAAGACACTTAATCGCTGGAAGGTTGATTCACTGAAATTAGACACAAGTTAACATCTAATACCAATCAGATTCAACATACAACACTGACGATTGTGCGAGCACAAAAGTCTTTTGTTTGACCCGGCCAATTCTAATTCTTGCGTGCAAGCCGAGAAGAGTTGACAAAAATGAGACGAAATTTCCTTCATTCAACTACACTTTAAGACACTGGACATTTTTGCATGAATCCTTTGATTACCTCACTGCACAACGATTGCAATTTGTCCTAGAGAATTTATAAAAAAACTCTGGGGACAATTCTCACTGTATTAAACTCTCAACAAGAGCACAGATCACTTAATCCAGCAGCACCGTATCCTGATATCTCTAGTCACAAGGCAGTCATTATGTTGCCACCATACTGGAAAATGGTCATTCAACATGACTATGTGCCCAGGTGGCAGGGTAGAAGATACAGTTTACAGTGAACTGGTCTTCAAGGCCATGGGTCTTTGATCTTGGCCTGGCGTAACTTCCAGCTGTGCATCTGGGTATAATAATGGGTTTAGTATGTTTCAAACTATCTATAATTCAGGTACGTAACTTGCTATATGGTTTACTACCATCAGCGTCAGTCGTAACTGAGAACGCAAACCTGCCAACAAGGTAAAGTGCCGTTACCAGCTGCACCCTCACAAAGTTTCATACTAGTGCCCAATCATTTTGAAGCAATATGCCCCGGCACCACGTTTACCCCAATCAGAGAACACTTTCTTGGTCATGATGTGACACGTTGACCAAAAAAATGTAAACTTGTGGTTTGAACAGTGAGATCTGGTGAGAAATCGGTCCCATCCAAAGCACACCCAAATTTGGCAGGCCGCTTAATTTCGTAACTTTGGTAATTTTCATAACTAAACATTCAGGGTACTGTTAATAAATGCATTACATGCATAAAGGATGTTTCATCAGAAACTCAAAGTTTAAGGAAGTGAACAATTAGTGAGTTTGTCTTTTGAAAACAGGGAACATTTGCAGTTCGTCAGAATAGAAAATACAGGAAATACATGAAATAAAGGATATGATCAAAGACAAAAAATAAAAAACTTATATTCATCAGCTGAAAAGTATGGTAAATGAAAAAATCCACGCCACTATGTGAGTGAAAATGCACATGCGCCCCTGGTGTAACTCCATCATACATTTCATTTGAAAATGCCACACGTCTGGAAAATTGTATCTGTTTTTTAAATAGTCACCTGAAAATACTATGGGGAAAGTAGTTTCTGTTATGAGGGCTTCACACCAGGAGGAGATGCACAGTATGGTGTATTACATACATAATCTTACACTACCAGACTACAAATATGAGGCCATAAATAAAGCATACTTTAGGCATAAAGCACTGCAACACCAGTCAGTGAAAACCTATGCAAAATTGCTACTGCACACACGAACCTGCACTAGCTAATTTGGTATGTCGCCTAACTCTTCACCAGCATGGTGTGAAATCCCTTAAGTTTTCACAGCCTAACAGTAACCCCGTTCAGCATATCCTAACAAAACAAAATGCCACACACTATCCCCGGAGGTGGACCCCAAAACAGATATTGAGTGCTCTGCTTTGAGATTCTCACGACACAAATGTTTTTCTGACATTTAGAATCTTGCACTGGCCAAATTGTGCTCCTTACTCTTTTGCTAGACCACCAGATGTGCTCAACAGTCAAGGAACTGTACAACACTCTTGACATGTGGTGGAGAGGATATTTTCCAATAATACAATCCTCAATCCTATTCTCAACACTGGCTGACTCACAGTGAGGCTAATATTGAACTGCGACAGTGGCTAATGGATCAATGAATTGTAAAACAGTGCAATACTTAAACATGTCAACAGCAAAATGCATGTGAAAGAGACCAGGGATACTATGAATTTAATTACAAGCCAACCATGAAGTCTTGCCAGGCTACCATCAGGGTGATTGTAAACTGAACCTACCTTGGGCATACATGTACATGAAATTCAGATTTTGTCCCACTTCACTACAAAATTGGGTAATGCTATTAAACTGGGATGCTGTTTTGTAGACAAAGCAGACCCGAGAAGCTGAGAATATCAACACTGAAATTTGTGTCATAATATGTGCTCAAAAAGGACCATCTTCAATTCAAGAATTACGATCACTGACAAATGATCGGACACTTTGATGTTACATACTAAGGGAATGCATGCAAGCATCGCGTCAGCATCTATATTCAGCAATGTTTTGGACCCGCAACTTAATTTTCAGACTCTGATGACTACAAAACACAGTGTCCAGTCAAAATCGCCCATATCCCAACCTACAGAATCAGAAAAATTCAATTTCAACTAACATGTTGCTGTTCCAAATTTAAGAATTTTTACTGAAATCTGTAGGCAGGTTGTCTTCTAGGGCATTATTTAAGACCCATTTATTAATGTAATATTTAAAATGAGGGTAGCCCCATTAGTTCACACTGCTTTCCATGGGGGCCCACACACACACAAACATACCCTAGAACAAGTTGCACCTCGAACGAGTCGTCACAAGATTTAAGTATTGTGTGGATGCTATTTAAGTTAGTGCAACTTACCCCACCTTGTGACAACTTACCCCACATTATCTAGGTGGGGGTAACTTGTTCTAGGGTAACTTGCGCCATTTGTAATCACTTTGTTGCCCCAAAAGAGGGGTACAGGGTGGAAGTAATTACAGACGGGTTTTCTCTTGTGCGCCGCATTGGAATCAGGTGTTCATTGTCACACACAGAGCGACAGTTTCCACCTTACTCTAGTTATGTGTGTGTGAACGCTCCACTTATATGCACAAGTTTAAGTTATTCTAGGGTAGGCTGTGTGTGGAGGTGACTGAAGTGGTTCTGACACCAGGATGGTAATTGTATTACCATATTCCCAATATTGTCCAGGTATTGCATTGGTTTGAATTTGGAGTCTCCACCACCATTCCTCTACCTATTTTATGTGGAGAGCCCCGCACACGTCAGTTCAAATCTAAACTGCCATTCTTGGCAACCAATTAAATTTCCCGAATTCAACTTTTTTTTCTTTTTTTAGAAAAATACAAAATAAGAAATCTAGTTTTGAAAGGTATACTTGACCGGAGCTCAGACAGATATATATAAACGTCTCACTCAGCCTATCAAAATTTATGTGCATTGCACTACACAACAGTAAAACTTTATTAGAATTAATTAGAATAACGCATAACACAGGTTTTTTTGATGTAGAATTGTGATAAGCATGGTGCAGTTGGACAAGTACCTTATGGATCTGCAGAGCTGTTTCTACAGAGAAAAAAAATGATGGTAGAGCCTGGGCCAAACAGTTTCTATGAAGACATTTTTCCATTGTTAAGTCCGCAGCCTTGTATCGACATAACCAGTGAAGTAAACTCGACCATTCCCATTAGTCTCACGATCAGTATTTAACCGTTGTAAAAGTTACTGCAGAAAAACCGTGCATAATTGAAGAAAATATTGGCGTGCAAATTTTTAATGCAATACACGTTACTAGTAACATTAACGGGGCATCTACCACTAGCCTGATGACACTGAAGTTAAGTGTTGTTGCCGTGGCAACATGCAATGCTTCACTATTAGATTCACCACTTTAAAGTGATCTTACGCTTTTAACTTCCAACTGAAGGTACTGACATTCCTAATCACTGACAATCCATGCTTCTCTAATAAACACGGATGAGTAGACCTATGTTGAAGGGAGAGGTCTGAAAGTCTATTGGTCCGAGCTGTTCTGGAACTTATGAATAGGCAATAACTTAAATTAATTCTAAAGCAAAAAGACATGGCACAGACCCACGTTTATGAAAAGAAGGGGGGCTGAAAAATTGGTACGGGGAATATTGTATTCATCCACTACGAAAATACAGGAGCTGTGCACATTCTACCCTCCTCTCAGTATCTGTGCCTATAGGCATTGGTTTGGTGGTGACAGCAAATTTCAAAATAAAAACTTGAATACCCTACCCCAGATGCACAGACCATGCATTTCGGTATTGTAGGGGGTGCCCCATGGCCTTGGAAACTGCAACCATATTTATGCCATGCAAACATTTTTTTAAAGAAACGTCGTTCGGTTTGAGTGATGTCTGGAAAACAATTGCCAAGTTCACTGATTCTTCAATTCAGGCACGTATCTCGTTTATTTCGTATTTGGATGTGACTGAATACACGCCGCTTAATTCGGTGACCTCAGTTCCTGTTTGGTGACCTGGGAAATTTACTGGGTCATATTTTTGATAAGTTGGCAGTATGTTAAATGTCAAACACTGATCCAGTATCTAACTTATTGTACACCATGGCTGAAAATTAATCTACGGTGGATCTTTGAACCAAACTTATTAAAAAATGGGAACCATCATTACACCAAAATTAATAAAAATGCTTGCTATTTGAGTGGCATGTCAAGGGCAGCACCTACCCCCTAATGTCCTAATGACCCTATGCGGCTATGCATCTCTTTCTCATATGCCCGGAGCCAGAGGGCCAATGCGCGAGTCTATGTACCCCACCCCAGGGAGTCTACCTCCTCATGTTTGAACAAATTATCTACTTCCACACTGGCACATTCTTAAAAACGAAAAACAACATCTTCGCAATCATTTCTCCACAAAGTGTTATCACGGGTATCCATGTCTTCACACGGGAGCTTCCCTCCCATGCAGTTGGTAGGTCTAAAGACTGCAACTGTTTGTGAATGAATCGTCATCGATCAGTCATCAGTGACTCAAGTCTCGGATAACAGCTAGGCCTATCCACACGCATCAAAATCATCAAACACAGTGTTTGGCTTACCTCAGAAATGTATCTTGTTAGACAAACGATAAATTAAAACAGACAGGGTTTGATTTGAAGACGAATTCGTCCAACACACGCCTAAATTTCCATTTCATTTGACAGCGTATTCGTCTTCGGACACCACTCGTCTTGAAGTACTCACGTTACAAGTCTAAAAATAGAAACGTCTGGGTGTTCCGCGTATGAATTTATGTTAAGGTTTGATAAATAATCCGTCAGATCTGTACTTCTAGCGCCATAATAGAAGAGCGTGTCATTTCATAACTGACGAAATAAATTGTTTCATATGTGCTAGTCGCACAAAATGTATACTCTCAATCTTTTTTTGGAAAAATTCCATAACTTCGATCACTGAAATGATGGTCTGAGTGACATGGGCGGATCGACAAATACTTCATGCGGACGGTAAATGTTTGGGAATCTCCTTTCAATCGCTTGATGTAATATCGACTCTCGTTACAAATAAAAACATGCGTAAATTCAAGAACATAAAATTGTTATTTAATTTAGATTAAAATTTTCGATTTTCGCTGGCCACACAATAGTTAGCACAAAAGGCTAACCGTTCAGTAGACGGTTGATAAAAACGCGTTGTGATTTCTTTTCACTTGAAAAACTACAGACTAGCTAATATCAGAAAGAGATATCTCTTCCTGCTAATATATACCGCCATCCAGCGATTGGTAAGAAAGCCTTTGTTCAAAAAAATGAAATTGCATAAACTGATTATTGTACTGCATTATTAAAAGACCGTTTGATGCGAAAATTAAAATAATAAATAATCAAAATTATAACTAATTAAAATTAAAATTAATTTACGCGCCCCGGCAAAAATTCCTTTATGTGAAAGAAACTAACTACAAATATTGAAGAGAACGCAGTCATTCAATCAGAATTTTTTTTTTGCCATCTTCGCGTAATTTCCCAAATTTGCCAGTAGATAGCACCACCTACCTGACAATCAATCTCGTTTCTAGGTTACTAACAGGGATCCAGGCACAAAAGCGACCCAGGCTCTCAATAACTTTTTATACTCCCGACGTGGTGTGAGCCGGTCCTACAGTAATAAATTACCCAGGAGATAAAACTGAACTGAGTTGAGCTGTCTCAAACATGCAATATGAACTCAAGTTTTAATTTATTATTTTCATATTGCATTAACCTCTCCTATTACTAACTTTACTAATTTTCAGCGCATGTTATAACAAAGGCCAACAGGACCGATTGCATGATCTTATGTTGATTAATTAATCATTTTTCGTTTTTCGCAGCTAAATTATGAGGACATGCAGTTCTGATTAGACAAATATGACGTCAAATAAATGTTTTTTCAACTAGTGATAATATCGTGTGGCAATTTTCAAAGAGATGTTCTTGTAAACTGAATTGTAGTTCAATTCTTACACTGTTTTACATCATTTAGGAGGTTTTTGCAATCGGTCAACGTAACCCCTCGACATTTGCGTTACCGTTAGTCGACGCGGACAACAAAAAATAATTGCCAAATTATTGGATTCTATATTATTGTTGGTTGTAAATATTTGAATGCCCTGACTTTTTAAAAAATGTGTTACTTGGAAAGGTGATTCATTATCCTTTGGCAGTGTTGTGGTCTCGGTGTTTTATACGATTTGCAGAAAATTGAGCAGGGAACAGTTCACCCGAATTCCACGCAAAAGACAAATTATACGTTGCTGAGTACGAGAACCAGTTTTATTTTCTTTTAAATCATTTTCCCAGTTGCTGCTGTTGTTAAACACGTGTGAGATTTTAGTGATGGTAGGCCTATATAGTTTTTGCCAGCAAATCGTTATGAAGATGCAATTCGCTTTGCTTTACAGTCACGAAAAAATCAATCCGAGCTATATAATTTCGAAAATAATGGTTGCCGCAACTTGGCTGACAAGATTAAAAAGTTTGATTGAGACAAGTTAGTGAATCGTGTCATGCAGCTGAGAAACATGTGGACAGTGGGTTTTCCTGATATTCTATTGGGAAAACTTACGGTTGGTCGAGTTCAACATGAACTTAATTGTACGAAATTTTAACAGTATGCGTGTGCGTTGCGGCCATATTGAATTTTTTCCGGTTAGCGGCAAGAACCCGGTTGCACGAAACAGTTCTAAGTAGCGACCCAGCTGATACCAAACACGGTTTGGTCTACTAACAGATATTAAGCCACTTTACCGGCCATTTCACTCAAACAAAATAATGCTTTGTAACCCTCCAAGAACGCTCAAAAGTTTGGAGAAAAATCTGAAATTTCAGTTCCTTTCCACAAGTTTGCTAAACGAGCAGGCGTGGCCTATCGTTATTAGCGAATTACACGGCAAGTATGGGATAAAACCATCCACCAAGGACCATAATGTTCAAACTCTGAGGTAGGGAGTATGAGTTTTTAGTTGATTCCTGCTTTTGTCTTTCAAGATTGACGCTAATGATGCATTAGCAGGTGACAGAACGAGGATTGGTTGAAATTATTAAAACAGGGTTTGGTATTAGAAGAGACGAATTAATTGGATGCAGACGTTTCGGCCTGGTCCGCCAGATTCCTTTGTCGATGATAAGAGGTTTAGTATAGTTTTAAATCTTCGTGTGCATCTTTGTTTACTCACAAATGTTTAGTTTGAGCAATTTTATCTTTATTATGGGCTTCTTTTTGTCTAATGACATTTTCTGTTAACAGTATACCTAAAAACTGAGCTCTTCTTGCAGTGAACTTCGTCTTTAAATTAGGGGAGTTGCACGAAAAGGTCGTTATTTATGTTCAATATTTTTTAGAATTCAAAGTAGAGTAAGCTCTCGCTGTCTACGTAAGCAAAATAAATGACTTACTAATGAAGATAAAACAACATTCACGCGCGCACCCAGCCTAAAAATTGGGGGGGCTCGAATTTTTGAGAATGTGAACCTTTTACTAAGATTCACGGGGTATGTTAAGAGCTATGAATTGTGCATTCGCCGGATTTTGATAGTTTTTGCCTTTTTAGTGAACTTTTGTCTCGTTTTGTACTTTTTTGAGTTTTTATATCTTTGATGCGGACCCTTTTGCCCACTTCGCCAAACAGGGGGGGGGGCTCGTTCGAGGCCCCCGAGCTCCCCCCCCCCGGGTGCGCACATGCACCAATGACACGTTATGGAGCATTTTTGAGTGAGATTGTTTTCAGCAACTTGCCAGTTGTGGCCGTGATGTCGGGAAAGCACCTGAGTGATTTCTGAATATTTCTGACTAAAGGCCACATTCTACCCTTTCATGGTGGCATTATTTTCGTTGTGTAAACGGAGCCTACATAAAGTCAGCCTGGATTATAGTGCATTGAGCTGCGAGGTAACCTGCCAAATTCAGGGTCAGATTTCAACAAATCACTGCAGCTGTTGGCAAAATTTGCTTCTTCTTGAACGCAAAGTCTTGGTCTCTTGATGCTGTATTAAAAATAAACGGAGATATTAAAACAGAAAACACGCAAATATTTATAAACCATCTTTGTTGGACTTCTGCATTTCAAAATTCCATGGAGGCTTGACTTACCAGCAGTAAGGAACAAGAATTGCTAGGCTGTAAACATACCTGAGTTCGGCAATGAAACTTTCATATCACGTGAAATAGCATGCAAATTTATAACATGAATTAATTATGAGCAAATGCAAACAGGTTTACAATATTTTCGTACTCTCCCCAAAATTTGAAAAAATTCATTAGTATCACAGTTTCTCCTGTAAAATAGATATATTTTTGCAAAAAGGCAAATGAAGGGAGGCTATCATGAGGACTAAGTTTACGATAACTTGTTACGTAATTAATCTATTTACACGGAAATAACTTACGTCATTAAGAATTAACGTTCACCGTTAATATTTAATTTAAGTGGCTAAAGGATCACTACTTCGTTTTTTGTGGCCGAAAAACGCCAATGTTGGGATGGCTGTTGAATGGGATATACATGTACTTCTTGAAGTTGTTAGCAATGACTAGAGGTTAAATTACAAAATCTGTTGGGTGTTTTGATTTTATCACACATCGCCGTTGTCTGACAGACAAGCTGAAATGAAGGCCGGTGCCAGTACCGTTCAAACGTCCCTTGATTGGCTCAGTGGTAATGAGTTCGACTACTATGCCGGAGTTAGTGCGTTCGGTTTAGCGCGACGGCTAATTTATGTAAAAATGCTTTTCTCGTCTAAATTGTTCCTTCAACTCATGTACGTGATTTACGTGCTCAACTTTCCCCCATTTGTATTGATGGGATGGACATGTTGCCCTCCAGAAAGCGACGTGGCGAATTGTTAGAACGCAATGAAATCTCCGTCCTCGTTTCCATTTTAGAATAAAAAATTGTCCAAATCGATTAGAGTATATTCTTATGGTCAAGCATGGTTGGTGATAGCATACGCACGATGTCTACGATGAACACTCGAGGACCATCGACTGTACTTACTACTTAATCAGTTGACAACTATGCTGTTACTGTATCGATAGAATTAACTGCATTTGATATGAGTTATAGTTCGTTTTTTTATTTCTAGTGGTGTGCCACCCTCTGAAATAATAGCCGTAGCGAGTGACAGCTGACACATACATTATGGGTACTCAATCAACTGCCACTATACTTAAAAATCAATTGTAAAATAAGGCAAATACGACCAGGTCTGAAAGATACAAAATGTGCATAGTGTATTGATATCCTTCATGTGACGAAACTTGAGTTCTAAATTGGTGAGTGTCTTTAAAATGTGGGCGGGTTTAAGCGGAAACTTCATTACACACAGTGACAGTTGAGTGAGTTCCCATATTATGCAGGAATCAGATGTGACTCATATGGCAACAATTTTAGGTGGTGGTGTACCACCAACAGTAAAAAATTAAACTGAAAATTGAAATGGAATTCAGTAAAGTTTGGAAATAGTTGGAGTTGCGTTGAGTGAGCATTATTTGATTTTAATTTCGACTGAACTAACTTGAGTTAAAATCGGTTTCGGGAAGTTTTAAACTAAAATGAAACGAAAAGAGTACTTATAAAGTGCAGCAATGTCGAACACGAAGCTTGAGTTTTCTACCAATCGGCCATTGCCACGGTGGTCAGTACTTAGATGTTATTAAAATATTGATCGTTTAAAATCATTCCATGAAAATATTGAATTAAATAATGCAAAAACAATACAACACTTGTTGTAAACTTAGGCCAAATTGGAACATTGTAAAACGAACGATCCCGGATGTAAGGCCATACTCGAATAAAGGACGGCAATGTTCTTACACACGGAATTTCACTGTGACATTTGATGTTGTGAAGGCTCCAAAGTTCGGCATATTTAAACTTTTGCGCTTCACACGTAGCCCTGTGTATCAGAAATCACAACGAACATCGTTTGAATGAGGAGATAAATAAGCATTCAGAAATATTTATCATTAACTAAAAGTGAGAAATAGTTGACAACTAAATCTTTTACGGGTTTATGACACGCCGCATTTGAACATATTGTTGTAAGCAACTTGCTGCGGTATTCTCAAAGAGGTTATTAATTTGAACATGTTGTAAGTTGCTGCGGTATGTTCAAAAAGGTTGTTAATTTCTTCATAAAAGGTGACTAAACTTAAGCGACATGATAAAACGAACACAGGTAGTTTCTAAAGATTGTTTATTTTCTTCAAAATGCCAGTTTCCGTGGGGCATTGGTCAAAACACGACTCCATAGAATATGGCTATGTGACAGTGAGTGTAGCTTTGGCGCGCGTGTGGGAAAATGAAGTTTTCCTAAGCTTTTCATTTCTCCATAATGAAAAGAGAAACCTTCAACAACACATCAAACACGAATGTAGGTTAATAAGTATTCGGATAGGACACGACTGGTTTTAAATCAATAAATACGGTCCACTGCTTTCTTAAGGATCATACTCTTTCCGCCATTATCGTCGGTTTTGAACAAACATGAGTCTCGTCAATCAAAGTACGTCTCTACAATAAGAACAGTTTATGAATGACATTCTTGTACGTACACATTTCACTATTCCAAGTTCATAAAAAAGTGAATGGCAAATATCTCCTAGGTAATGCTGTTCTCTTCGTACTTGGCCTTACTGTCTTGTGGGCACAGCTTAGTATACAGAGGCAGGACTTCTTACAAATGATCTGTCATTAAAACTTACGTGTTAAATATTATTCATATACGCTGCAGCTCACATTGCTATTTAACATATTTTACGTCATTTTTCCTATTTGATAATTTTTGCTCAAAGGTGAAGTTTAATATTTTTCAACACTTTGTTTTGTGCACTATCAGAAAGGAAAAATATTGTTATTTCTATTTCCTTTGTCTAGCGCATGATTAATACTTCCATCAAATTTTCTCTCGAGTTTCACCAGTCGTGAAAATTATGTTTTGAATTTGCTAATTAAACATGACTGAAAGTACGTGTATCAGGACCAAATAATAAAATTACAAACAAATCCGTTGGATTGTGATAGGCTGCTGTTTGCATATCGGGAGGCTTTAAATATTAAAATATAGAAATCCATCTTTTTAATGACAGTGATACCTTTATATTTCTACATTTTTGAATTAAAAAATTCACGCATCGTAAATAAGATTTTCCAAAATTATGATATCTATTTTACTTTTTGCGTAATAAAGGGGACATTCTAGGCGAGAAAAGTAATTTATATGTGCTAACTGCGAAGCGATACCGAAGCTAGTTTACAGTGAAACAACACGTGTAGATGAGATAAAAGGTCATATATATTATGACAAACTAAACTACTACAGATATCGGTAATTACAAAAGTTACATAATATGTTGAACTGTATACACAAGTGGTGAATAGAAAGTTAAGTAATAAATGGGAAGCATAACAGCAACACCGGGACAGCCTGATGGGAAATATAAGCATAAACAGGGAAGTAAGGAAAATTGGTTTGAGGGAGGGAGGGAAAGAGAATTTGAGTGAAAACTGAAATTTGGAGAGAATTCTGGACGATGGCCCAGTGTTGCGACGAGACAAAGAGATCACGTGGTACAATTAAACCAATAATCGTAGAACAAAGAGGGTCACTGACCCGAGAATCCAAACAATATGATAATGAGGACGAAGCAGTATAGCTTACGTAAAATAATTTAATACTTAAATAATTTTTCTCAGAAAATAACCGTAGCGCGGAATCGAACCAAACAGCTCTGCTTTAGCAAACAAATGCTCTCTTGTTCTGACAAAAATAGCAAAGAATTTTACGGCCATTTAAATGGCAAGTACGCGGGCCTTGCTTCAGAGAATGTTTGACAGACAACGATGACTATTTGCGATTTGTAATAAAATCACAAAAAGGCAACAGATTTTGTCATTTTATAGCAATGGTCACAGTTAATAACGTTAAAAAGTCTATCCCGTCTGACAATAATTAGAAAAAGTTTTTTCGGCCGTAAATGCGATTATAACATCCCTTAAAAGCGATAACATCCCTTTAAAAGTGCACCAAGTTAATGAATCCACACTGTGTTATTCACATCCTCAAAGGCCACAAAATAAAGAGGGATAAATTTTGCTTGCTCAACGTTCCCTAATTTATTTTGTTGCAATTATGATTATTCCCGATTCATGTTCACCACTGACCCTGCATACCATTACCATATCACGCCAATAAGCGAGATACTTGTAATAATATTTGTAAGTGAGATGTCGTGACGTTTAGACATAGGAAAACTTCGACAACACATGAGTAGTTCTAAAAGATTTTCGTGATGGCCTTGAGGCCTCTGTTCTGGAAATCTTGCCAATTTTTGTACACGTATAAACAATTATCTGTCGAAGCTCTAGGATCAAAAGCTTACCAATGAATCTCAAACTGTATATAACCAGCGCGTGTTGTGGCCATGTACATTCACGTTCTACTTTGTAATTTCGTGTAATATCAACCACCATGAAGTTACAAAATTTCCTGCTGATCTTGTCGGTGTCGGTGTGTTTGTCCGATGTTCACGGGTAAGTAAAAGCAATAAGTTACGGTGTGCACTAGCAGTCGTTCTGGGACAACAGAAGCACGTGACTAGTACCTGGGGCCTCATCTCCAATCTGATGTGAATAATCTGAGACGAGAACTTTCATTTTTAATAAAGTAAAATTTGTCGTTTGAATTAGTAACACCTAATGTTTACACTTAGTTTGCCCAATACGTAGTATGACGTCATTGTGAAATTTGACGTTGAGCATTATTATTTAGCGCTACAACAACTAAAACTCACCGCAAAATCAGCAGTTTTCAACTGAAATAATTTGTTATCTAATATTGGGGACGATTTCAAGACTCAGACTTCGGTAGAAAAAAATTATTTCTTTATTGCTTGAAATCAGGCCAAACATGTTTGTTTGTCACGACGTGTCAATTTATATGCGAGCATGGTCTCAAGTAATAACGAAATACAATTTTTTTACGAACACAGAAATCACTACTCATCTGAACAAGTAACATTCTGAGTCTAATTTTAGAGCGATAAGTAGTCTAAACGAAATTCCGGTACTTATACCTCGGCGCTTCTGTTTCTTTATACTCACAAAAATTGAGCAAATGAGCACTTCTTGTTTTCTGTAGTTATAATGTGCTAGGAATGGAGTTCATTTGTGTTATTTTTTTCTTAATTCATTCATACTGTCTCTTACTTTTTGAAGTTATTTATTATTGAACCCGCCGATGTAGCGCTCAACATAACTGTAATTAAGCGTGTGCCGAAATGGGCTTATTAATTATTTCACATACTATGTCAGAAAGCAGAAACCTGTAAATGACCCCAAATGTCGTTTTGCTGATGTCTTTTTAAGCGTTCCCACGATCTAATAACATACGTGTCGATGTCATAAAGACGCATTGAAACTTCACCCACGGGAATAATCGCATTTTGCTTACGGGCACGTTTCGAACGAAAACCCGCTCTATAGACATTTGCAAAAGAAGTCTATTTAACAGTAGCCCTACTCAGCACTGACAAAAAACACTTTCGATTGAGAACAAATTTGCAAAAAAAATACACATTTTATTATTGAAGACAAACTCGTGTCAACTTCTTTGGCGAAAAATTCAACGATACATTAAAAATCACAAGCCTTTTTAAAAAATCACGTAGACTCGATCCTTCGCACCAGCCAATCTGTACCCTGAATTGTTCCCGACAAGTACCGATCTCCGACGTGTAAGTGGGCGAAACGCTAGCAATTTCACTGGCTAAAGCGTTAGACGAGGGCAACAAAAACCTATAGTATCATTGCCGAAGGAATTATTTTCCCCCGTACTCAGTTTGTTTCCTCCTCACCGGGATCGCGTCTCAACGAAAATTGAAGTCAAAACACGTTCACCCTTTTGATTTAAGCTGATTAATGCGGCGAACAAGAAGGGCCTCTTACAGCTGTGCATGTGTCCCTTTTGAACGGGAAGTGGCAAGGTTACAAAACAGTTAGACAAAGTGACAACGGGTATCTCAAACCGTCAACATAAATGATACTTGTAGCCATTCACATTAGCGTTTTAGCTACTACTAAAAGTGCTTGCGTATACCTCACCGTTTTAGTCAGTTTGTAAACGGGGTATTACACATGATCAAAAACGAATTCATTACCGGTATTTTAGATCAAAAATTGGAAACTTGGCAGGCACACTGTTTAGAGAACTTCAAAAAATAATGGAGAGCACTAAAGACGAACTTAACACCGTAAAAGATGATGTGGTATGCATGAAAGAAGCAATGAGAACGTGCTCTAACCCACAGAGAGGTAAGGACTGCTATAACGAGTTCTTTAAAGGGATTGCCTTAAAATCAGTTCAGAAACAAACTGCTGGGGATTTTTGAAACAGCTCTCACAAGGATAAAGTACCGTACTTGGGGTTCTTTTGGAAACAAGGATAAAAATCGCCCTCTGGAGCTTTTTCTGCATGTCGGGTATATATTAAAAAATTATCAACAATTCCTCATTTTTTAATCTAAAGGGACCCCTAAGATATTTCAGCTTGATCACTCTCACAGTCCCTTTTACAACACACAACAGGAAATGGCCGAATGAGGGCGCTGCTTGCAGAAATACAACTTTCGGAAAAGTCATAACACGTTTTTTCGAAAGAATCCCTCCATTTTAGGGTGACTACTTCTGTACGCAGACACGTCGACAATTTGACAGTTTCCGACAGAGCCTCCGGTAACAACGAATTACTAGAATTTCATACTAAAAAGGTGGGATGCATTAAAAACCTTACTCTACTCAGGCCTGTAACGCGATAAAAAACTAAATTGCAAAGATATTGAAAGTGGCTCTCTGCCACTGAAACTGAATTCAATCTGATCACCAGGAATTTTGAGGGTTTGTTCGAAATATTTTTTAAATTTCTGTTTAAATCAAAGCATTTTTTTAGTTTCTAATTTCAAAATATGACCTGTCAACTGCTCTCCACTTGTCGATTTTTCTCCCCCATAAGGCGAAGCATGTCTCCCTATTTGGTATGGCAAGACACAGACGTAGCACATTTTCATTATATGGCAAATGTGATCTTTGACCTCAACCGACTTCAAGCAAGTGACTGTGAGCGCATGCGCGCATTTATCATAGGTGGGAGGGAGAAGAGAAATTTTATGGTAGCGAAAGAGTTTTTTATTCGTGCGTATTTCAAAAATCGTAAATTTTGTGATATTTTCTGAGAAGTGAATTACTCTGTCGTAGACGTTGCGAGATGATACTTTCGTCAGTAATTGTTCAAAAGACATTTTTGACGAGCTTTCGCGTTCCATGTCTCTTTAAATAATTGTGGCCTATCAACAGATACCAAAAACAATTTTCCCCATCCAGTTCTCAGAAATAAACTCAGTGGCGGATCTAGGATATCACAAGGGGAGGGCCCAACATTTTGTTCGGCTGTAAGCATTTGCGCAAACTGCCCCACGATTGTAGATGCGCATAGCACAGCCCAGGAAATTTTTCTGTTTTTACCTCTAAAAATCAAGCATTTTCCTTGATTCCTGAAGTGTTATCCAAGAAAAAAAGGCAAAAAAAAAAACACGAAGATTGTGTCAAACGGGAAAAACTGAAGTGTATCAAAGACTCGAACTCACCACCTGGCGGATAGAGCGCGCGTGCGTTACCACTACACCACCACGATCTAACTACCAATTGCTTACTGAAAGACCTACTTGTTTATGGTCCACAGCGTTTGTGCGCGAAACCTACTTCTTTTTGTAATGCTTATTACACGTTTTATATTTTGTGCCATCAATTCTTAACAAATTTGTCGTATTTAAAATAGTCTTCAAATGCCCAAAAGATCAAATCCGTTTTTCGTAGTGGCAATAATGACGGGATTGCTTTGGAAATCGTCTTAAGATAAGATTTGACAAAGAGAGTATTTCGAGTTTCTGAGTGATTCACTAAGGCTTCGATTAAATTCACATCTTACCAGCAGCTTCTGTTTTTTAATCGTCACTCAGGTTCCATTTTCTTTAAAAATAAAGTAAATTTTCTTCATTGCACAGTGGAGCAGACGACGGAAACGGAGTCGTAGTGCGCAGAGCCACTGCCGGTCGCCTGGGGTATCGCGGGAGAGCCTATACTTAGCCATAGTTCCGTTACGAATGCGCCGTGTTCCGAATTTGACACTTGAATTGGATATGAGCCC
>NMRA01000013.1:1722402-1747583 GCA_002633005.1 Phoronis australis | reverse complement strand
TGACACGTTCTCCGTGTTTTTTTTTTGCCTTTTTTTCTTGGATAATACTTCAGGAATCAAGAAAAATGCTTAATTTTTAGAGGAAAAAATAGAAAATTTTCCGACCTCCCCCCCATTCGGTGCTATACGCATCTACAATCTTGGTTGGCGCAAATGCTTACAGCCGGACAAAGTGTTGGGCCCCCCTTGTGATATCCTAGATCCGCCACTGTAACCTTCAGTTGAACTGATGTAACTGAGCCTTTAAAAAGTGACATTTATTTAGCGACAAGCATTTTACAAAAATATCCGCCAGACCATCCACGTAGACATAACTAGTAAAGTTGGATTTCTAATGCAACTTTCTTACTCATCTACAGTTTCAGGAAAGGATTGTGCAGAACTGTACACGAAAGGCGTCAAACAAAGTGGTGTTTACACAATCCAGCCCAAAGATGGCAAGGAAATGATTGACGTTTACTGTGACATGGTAACCGACGGAGGTGGCTGGACGGTAAGTTTGTAAACGTTTTCATAGACCCTATAAGTTAATGCCACTACAGCGGATACGATTTAAAGTCCACCTCTGAAGGTGTGTTCACACTATTAGTTACCCTAGAACAGCTTGTCGTAGAGCAACGTGCCACACTGCATACCCTAAACCACGCGACAGACATCCTGTTGGTGTCACTGAACAAGCGCCCAGCTGGTAATTACTTTCGCCTTGTCCATAGGGGGCACGAAACAGTTCTCACAGGGATTTGCTGATCAGAACACACGTCAAAAGATTCGTCACCCTTTCTTCACTCTGTCAAAAACTGCAGGCAAAGAATGAACAGTTTTGAGTCATTCCACATCACAAGCCCTACAGACGAGCACAGAAACTTTATTCTCTCTTGTATTTTTGTCCCTTTCACAACTGCTGAAAACCAAGCTAGACTAAGAAAAATAGAGGCAAAAACTGCAAAATCGGCACTTGCACCCCAAAACCAACACTTACCTGCCGATGCTCGACGAAAGCCAACATAAGATTCCGAAAGAAGAGTTCCTGCTGATTCCAAAAATGTGGTTCAAAAGTACTGTCAACCAACTACCTTTTTACAAATCTGGCTTGTTTGAGAGTTACCTGAAATCGATGCCAATTTCTCAGTCGCTACACAGCAATGCACAACTGCAACAGGGGGCCTCTATCTTGAAGAAAAGTGCAACTACAACGGGGCAAGTGGTCTTTTTCACTCTCAACATGCTCACAAATACATAAGAAAACACATTCACTTGGCCCATATACGTGCAACACCTAACTAAAAATTGCCCCCAAGCCTGGCCTAACCCTAGATTTTAATATTTTGGGAGTGCAAATTGGCTACAGCCGCAGGCTAACTGTTCAGTGCCACCACAGGTTTACGTCCACACCACGGCTCGCGCTATGCCAAGCTTTCCTAGAAGACTGTTACCCTACCTCGATGAAATGGAGCAAGTTACCAGTTATAATGCTTTCTGGTGCTTTCAGGGCTTAACACTTAGGTTTCCACGCTACTACTGAGCCTAGTGACAACTCGTTTCAAGTGTAACCTGCTCTAGGGTAACTCGTAGTGTGGACGGCACTTAACACAGTGGCGGATCTAGGATATCACAAGGGGGGGGTGCCAACATTATGTCCGGCTGTAAGCATTTGCACAAACCACGATTGTAGATGCGTATAACACCGAATGGGGGGAGGTCGGGAGGGGGGCAAACCCCCCTCCCGCCTAGGAAAATTTTCTGTTTTTTCCTCTACAAATCAAGCATTTCCCTTGATTTCTGAAGTATTATCCAAGAAAAAAAAGGCAAAAAAAAAACAACGGAGAACGTGTCAAACAGGAAAAACCGCACGCACCACAGACTCGAACACGACCTCACGAATAGAACGCGCGTGGTTTACCACTACACCACCACGATTTAACTACTAATCTTGTGGTAAGAGACCTACTTGTTTGTGGTCCACAGCGTTTGCGCGCGAAACCTACTTTTTGTAATGCTTATTACACGTTTTATATTTTGTGCAATCGGTTCTTAACAAATTTGTTGTATTTAAAATAGTCTTCTAATGCCCAAAAGACCAAATCCGTTTTTCGTGTGGGCAATAATGACGGGATTGCTTTGGAAATCGTCTTAAGTTAAGGTTTGACAATGAGAGAATTATGAGTTACTGAGTTATTCACCAAGGCTTCGATTAAAATTCACATCTTGCCAGCAGTTTCTGTTTTTTCATGATCGTCACTCAGGTTCCATTTTCTTTAAAAAATGAAATAAATTTTCTTCATTGCACAGTGGAGCAGACGACGGAAACGGAGTCGTAGTGCGCAGCGCCACTGCCGGTCGCCTGGGATATCACGAGAGCTTATACTTAGCCATAGATTAGTTCCCTTACGAATGCGCCGTGTTTCGAATTTGACACTTGAAATTGGATCTGAGCCCCCCCCAAACACTAAAACTGCAGACATTTAAATCTTGTTTCATCCGTATAACTTTAATTACCGGGGTTAATCAATAAACTCAACATTTCCCTACGCTCTTGTGCTGTTTTATTTTTTGCGGCAGCCAAGGGGGGGGGGGCCGGGCCCCCTGGGCCCCCCCCTAAATCCGCCTATGTAACATTATGTGAAAGGATGAGCATAAACGAAGCAGTGCCACTGTGTTAAGTCGTGTCCACACTACGAGTTACAATAGAGCAACTTGCTCCAGAGCACATTGCCCGTGCAATAGCGTCTACACTACAACTAAACCTAGTGTAAACTTGTTTCAGGAGTAACTTGTAAATTCTAAGGTAACTCGTTGTGCGGACTGCTTTTCAAACCAGTTGTCTGCTTCATGAAAGATGAAAAGTGCGACTGTTCAGCCTTCAAAGACTCGTCATATTTCTTTTGTCTTAGACTTCCACTCAGTTATAACTAAATAAATATGCCCCCAAATGCTCCGTGTAAGAAATGAATGTTATTCGTAATCTTTGACCCTTTTAACAGGTATTCCAAAGGCGCAAAGACGGATCTGTAGACTTCTATCGAGATTGGTCTTACTATAAGGTCGGCTTTGGAAAATTGTATGGGGAATTCTGGTTGGGTATGTGTGTATATTATTGGTATGTTTATACGTAATCACTAAGATACGTTTAAAACACTCCTTGCTTGAAAGTTTTATTTTAGTACATATAGGACTTTTATACCCGAGGATACTCTCATTGGTGTGATCGGTAGGGACGCGCCACTCCTTCGTTTGAATATTTTGCCTTGTTAGTTGGATATGGCGGCATGTCCTCCCTGGTATCATCTCATGGGCTGGGGTGGGACACGGCCGGAAAATTTTTCTCGTTCCAAGTGGTCATCCTCTGGAAGAGTCTTTGGTATCCATTTCTCGTGTAGTTCGAATTTTGAACGTGAGGGCGCACACACTTAGAATAGAACATCGGGTGTAACAAAAATAGTCATGTGAGTTCTATTGGTTGATACTTTCAATAAATTTTCAATTAACAATGCAGGCAACGATAACATCTATCGACTTACACGCCAAGGCTCCTACAAACTACGCGTTGATTTGGAGGACTACAGTAAGAACAAAAGGTACGCTGTCTACAAGAGCTTCTCTATAGGCTCTGAGAGTAACAAGTACAACCTATCCATTGGCTCCTACTCCGGAAATGCAGGTAAATAAACGTCTTGGCCCGGTCATGCCCAGTTAGTGGCATGATTCAAAGTTAAACAAATAAGCAGAATAAAGATATATGCAATTATACCAAAAGGTCAAATTGTAACTCCGATGGTATGCACATTGTTTTAAAACCTGTTCGTTTCACTTAATAAATTCTATGCTGCACCTGTTATTTTCGAAAAATTGCTAGTTTTATTGTAAAATGTCACATGAGTCACATTCACAAAATCATCGACAGTCGACTTATTAATTGTCGACTTAATCCTCTCATATACTTGCGCAATTAGTTTTATCTGCTACTGATGCATTTTCAAGAATATTTTCCTTACTAGCGTTTTGCACATTGGTGCCTGAGTCCAGACATGTATTTTTACATGTATGAGCAGGTGGGTGACACTTATATTGATGGAATTTTGTGTCTTGACTTAGCATTTCTACGTCGTTGGTCACAACAGCCTCGACTCTAAAAAGATTCCACATCAATTACCATTTTGAGAGAACAAAGGCATCTTTGGTTTGACCCAATGGCGTGGGGTACAAACAGGGCCAAATTGACAGGAGCGAAACGCGATATCTTCCATTCATTTTGAGATGTTAGAACGTAACACGACTTTTCCTAGTGAATCGCATGATTTATCTCACCGCATAACAATGGTAATTTGACGGAATGATGGTTGTAACGAATTTACGAAAAAATACGGAAAATATAACTGCTATTACATTGTATCCATACAAGAATACAAAATGTTGTGTACATACTACCCTATCGCCATCTAGCGGCAAGGCGCTTTTCATCACTTCCGCTAAATCTGAAAATTAAAGGAGAATGCCACCCAATTTAATTAGTCTTCTTTGCAGTCTTAATCGATCTAAAGTACATCCACATCGCCTCGCATACGGTCGTCCTTACCTTGCCGAGAGGCGTCACGTTAACCTGTGAGTAAGGTGAGAAACGACGCAGCGACGTCAGTGGTTCATTAGCGGAGTGAATGCCGCTATGTTGCGGTGCATCGTTCCCGCTTGTCCGAACTATACAGCTGCGAGGAAAACGGGTATATCGTTTTTTCGACTTCCTCGAGAGTTTGAAATGCTTAGGAAGTGGCTTGCAGTAGTGAAGAATGAAAAGTACGCTGAAAAATAGCAAGTATGAGGCCGTGAAGCATCTCCTTGTCTGTGGCCTGCAGTCGTCGCCAGTGCCTAACGAATGCCGGCTTACCAAATAACTATCCATACGTTCCGTTGTCTGAGCTTGTTCACGGCGCCTCTCTAGTATTTCACTGTATTCCGGTTCGAACTGATAGCCTGTGAAACTTAACGATCCACCTGCGAAGTCTTCGTCGGGATGAGCTCTCGTCTAAGTCGAGATTGCGATTTGCCATGTTGACGTTTATTACTGAGCGTTCTGTTTCAAAATGAATTATTCCCAGACTAACCAATACTTATATAAAACTGAAACAAAGTCTGTCTCATTAGATGCAATTTGTAATGCCTTTGGAGTGCTGGTGAGTGCAAATGATTTGAGAAGCTAGCAATGAATAAATCCCTGCGTTACCGGCTTTAGGTGCAACAAAACTAATTGACGGGACACCGAACATGAGATTGGGTTATCTGATAAAGTTTTGTAGGACCCTTGTCCTTTCTAGAAAAATTTGGCCACGGTCGGAACATCGTATCTTAGAAATGACTGATTGAATTATTATATCAATCTTTCATATGCTATGCTTTATATAAACTGTTCTCCAAAACACCACTATCAGCTGTCTTTAAAGCGTTCTAAGCCTGTATGAGAGGCTATAAAAATAGAATTTTTTGATTTTTATGAAAAGTTTAAAAGTTGCATAAAACCAAATCGAAATGAATATGCAGCAAACAGTAACAGCATTTTTGCGACCCTATCTTGTTCATTAATATCCAGCTAATGAATGAATTGGCTCCAACAAGGACGCAACCATGATACCTAAAACTTTAGTACACTTGTAAACTTTCACTTGTTTATTCACTATCGCTGCTTTTTCCGACAGTTTATCTATTTTCTATAATATAAATGAAATCTTGGCCCTTATATCACTGAACTTGGCTAAAAAGGTTGATGGTTTTGGTTTGCACCTCGACTCATTCTGATACATTTGTTCATTGACTAAAAGAAAACCTCTCAAACGTATGAGCTTAAGCCAAGGTCTCATGTTTACTTTTGAAAAGTTGCACAAAGGTGTGAAATCAGAGGTAAGCAAAGTTTGAAATGCCATGATTCGCTAAGCTATGTCAAGCGCATTATTCTTTCTTCTCGGGAGGGATTTTTTTGAGAAAATGAGCAACTGAAAAAATACAGCACCACCGACTCGATCTTAAATCCAAAAGACAGACCAGAACCAAGCATGCTTTCCGGCCTCATGGCATGAAAACATCATATTTATTTTCAATAATGCTAAGAATTCAAACTATAGTTTACTCTCGGTATTTCTTAAAGTTGAAGCTTGATGATAAAATTTCAGAAGAAAGTGCTTTCAGTGTTTGTAAAAAAACACAAAATTCTGCCACACGTAACAGAAGTTACGTCTGTTACTAACAATTATATCTCCAATGTTTCAGGTGATTCCCTTTCATATCACAACGGTCGACCCTTCAGTACTAAGGACAACGATAACGACAGCTGGAGCTCTGTTAACTGTGCCGTCGACAGGAAAGGCGCCTGGTGGTACAAAAGCTGTAGCTACTCTAACCTGAACGGACAGTACGCTAGCACCAAAAAATACCAAGGTGTCGTCTGGTACCATATGAAGGGCAACAACAGCTACTCGATGAAGAAAGCCAGCATGATGATCAGACCCGCCGGGTTCAAATCCAGTAACTAAATTAATGTCACTGTCAGTTTCCTGTAAGAATTGGAAGTACTGAAATAAATAACAGGAGCACCAGACAATGCACGTGGTGGTTTATCCCTTATCGTTCTTTGTTTGGAGACAGCAACCGGCAATAAACTCGTGGTCCGTCAAAGAAACTAACTTTAGTGATTTAGATCATTCACTTTTAGTTCTTCCTATGCCCACAAAACACCTCTATGTGACTGAGAAACAATTTTAAACTAATTTCAGACAGGCAATATTGTCTGAATCAAAAGTTGAGTTTTGTGTCGGAGGACGACTTAATTAGCCTACCACTTAAACAAAAAGTCATTTTAAACCGTTCGAAGATCACAAGTTGAGAGTCTATGAAGTCTTGCGGAATCCATCTCATTGTGAAATGTCAGAAGTTAAAGGCGAAGGTAACCTTTTTCACGTTATTTTTAGCAAAAATAAGGTTCATTGATTATCCCAGACATATTTTTCACTTATTTACTGCTTTTCGTAATTTAATTAATTACTCGTCGTCTACTGCGGATGTGACGTTTTGGGAGGCAAGAATTTCGCGCCAATTTCTTTTCATATAGTCTGACTGTGAGAGCAGTCGAGTCAGTCATTGTTTTACCTCGGTTGTGATAAGTTCGGTCGTCGTTTGCTTTTGCTTACGAGTCAGTCAACATGCCACGCTGTTGCTGCGTACTAGGGTGTACTCATTATCGTCTCACGTACAGAGGAAGAACTGTCCCACTTGCCCGAGTGTCCCGCGACACACTCCCACTGGAGGGTGATCTGAGCACCCAAACTGCTTACATCCCGCCGTGTGACTCCCGTGCCACAAACCTGGCACCTTCCAAATAGCTCCAATACAAGTCCACAATAAACTTATCAAACTTAGGCTCACCGATCTGTTCATTGGATGACGAACTGTCCTCTTCACTGGGTGTCGAACTGTGCCTGTATTCTCTCCCACTACTCAACATCGCTGCAGGGTTGCTTACAGGCTCTGGGCTAGAGACAACAGCACAGGACGAATCACTGCTAGTTCCCGGAATTGCACGCAATGGGGGTACGTTCGGAGGCACGGGTAACAGTAGATGAAGTGCCTCCAATCACTGTATATAGTGGCCACAGCTCGCGAGGCTTCTCGCTTCAAAAACGCACTTCTCGGGGTTGGCGACGGGGCACTGCCGAGAATCAACAGCGACGGTATGGTACCCTTCTTCAGGCGTTGTTTCGCTGGGACCTTCATCAATTCAGCGTACATATCTGTCATAATCTGACGGCAGAAAATGCTTGCCACACTCGGTAACCCTCCATTGCTTTGTACGTTGCTTGGACGGGTAGCGCTGCGTTCTTCACATGAAAGAGCTAGCCAAGTACGGCGAAGTGTGTCATCCTTCGGAAAGCGACGCAAGGTACCCAAAGCGCGTGTGAGACGATAATGAGTACATCCCGGCACGCAGCAACAGCGTGGCATGTTGACTGACTTGTAAACAAAAGCAAACGACGACCGAACTTATCACAAACGAGGTAGAACAATGACTGACTCGACAGTTCTCACAGTCAGACTGTATGAAAAGAAATTGGCGCGAAACTCTTGCCTCCCAAAACGTCACTTCCGGAGTAGAGGACGATAAATTAATCAAATTACGAAAAGCTGTAATTAAGTGAAAAATGTGTCTGGGATAATCAACGAACCTTATTTTTTTCTAAAAGTGACATGAAAAAGGGTAGCCTTCGCCTTTAATGTTTTCATCTATATGGTGGTCGCACTTTCCATTTCCGATTTCATGTTTCTGTGGATGTTATTCAGATTTTGTTTGAAGGATACTACATAACACGAGATCCACTTAAAGAGAATAAAAACCCACCTTCTGAAAAAATACTTTTGATTTAGGTCGGCTACCTATATTAAAATCGTCTCAACGTGTTTCTAACTTAAACAGGAAAGAACTTCTTGGGAAAACTGAAGGGTCAGGAAGACCAAGCATGCTGGGTGCATGTAATTAATTACTGGCTAGATCAGCCCAAGTTGTTGAGCCAGCTCTCAGCGTGTTAATGAGCTTTCGGTGCTTCCCAAGAAATCGTTTCTAATTCGACTGACGAACAGACTGCGACTAGTATAATAATGGAGAGCGATATCAAGAGTTGGTTACACGAAACGGGCTTATAGCAGCTTTAACTGTCATTCCACGAAAGCACCAAAATGTCGACTCTAGGGTAACCGACTCGGATCTCGAAAAAAATTGTGTGTACTGGTGGGATATTTTCAAAATGTTGATTTGAAATTTTTTGGCAGTTATTTTTAAAGTTAGAGCATCATGAATATTTTGGCCCAAAATAGCCCATTTTGGTTCAAAAAGGTTCAGTTAGTGAAGTAGCTTTAAAACAGCTTAAACAGCCCGGCCAACCCGCGATCGAGAACGACCGGAAAGCGATCGAGAACGAAACCGGTTGAGAGAAGCGAAGCCAGGCAAAGGGAGTAAATTTGATGAATTTACGTTGTTTTTACTTCCAATGTGAAAACAGACATGAGTTCAAGGCGTAACACATTGAGGAAGGGCAGGTAGAGGTTTGGGCTGGTGTCTGTTCCAATTATTGGAGATAAGTTACTTTGAACGAGGCATCGCTTGAGTCAAAGGGATTCGTATGTCATTTTGGCAAATTGCGGTTATTTGTGGCACTAAATCAATAAATTGACCATGAAGATATGAAGAAGTGACTTGTGAAAATATAACACAACGCTTGTTTTTTGTAGTTTTGTCAGGGTCTCTGATTTTTCGACACTTTTCTGTTGAAAGATGCCATCGAGAACGCAAAAATAAGCAATCGGAAACGCAAATTTTTGTTTTGTTTATGCGATCGAGAACGCATCGTGGTGTGCCCAACAGTTATGAACTTTTTACTTATAAAACGTGAAAAGGGTTACAAAATAAGTGTGGTGCAATGAATTGATCACATTTTGAGTCATTACTGTTACTTTCGTTTCCAAACTAAACAATATCATAGCATTACCATTAAATTAAAATGAGCGACTACATGTACATCAAGCCTTATTTTAATTATAGATATTTTCACAAATGAATTTATTTTCATTTCAGGAAACATGTTCACTGTTATTATTATGAGGCGAGCTTCAACGAACAGATTAATCAGGGCGTACTCTATACCAAGGTTTTGATACAGACATACTTTTAGACGAAACCAAGTGGAACACGGGGTTCTAAACTAAGACTCACCCAGCAATTGTTCCATGTGGCGTGTAAGCCAGGAGTAAACAAATTGTTGATGCAGATGAAAGCAGTGGCGGATTTAGGAGGGGGGTGTCAAGAAGGACATGCACCCTAAAATTCTCCCAGATACCATTTGGCAGTCCGGGGTGCGAATTGCCGACTAGCATATGCGCGCACCCAAGTGGGCTCGAGGGGTTAATGCACAATTCATAGGCCTTGAACAAACCCCGTGTACCCTTTTTTAGTAATAAGGTCCACAAACCCAAAAATTCGAGGCCCCTGCATCCCTACATTTTAGGCTGGGCGCGCGCATGTGGCAAAATTCTGACTATTCCTGTGCCCTGCCCCCCAACTCAAAATCCTGGATGCGCCCCTGGAAAGCGAGTGCCGAATCTTCTTGCAAGATTGTGACAGCAAAAGGAAAAAAAAACAAATACGCCAGTGAAGTTAAAGAATGATGATGAGCGTGCCTGTGGGGAGCGAGAAGAGTGCGGCAACACCATTCGTGAGGTGATTCAAAGATTACCGCTCATGAACGTCTGGGATTTAAAAAAATGCCAGAAGGGCGGATGCATCTTTCTGCTGCATCTGTGGCAGATTGTCACCCACCTTTACAGTTCAACATATTATATAACTGTAATTACCGATATCTGTAGTAGTTTAGTTTGTCATAATATATATGACCTTTTATCTCATCTACACGTGTTGTTTCACTGTAAACTAGCTTCGGTATCGCTTCGCAGTTAGCGCATATAAATAGTGTTAACTGTTTTGCTGATAAAACGGGCGCTATTTTGTTGGATGTTTTACTGATATTATCGATACAGAGATGAACAGATTGACTTGTGGCACTTGTGTGGCTTGGATATACAACATATGTTTGACTCTTATGTTTTGTAGTTAACTATTTTCAGCAGATATTACAAGTTCAATGAAAAGTTACCCTTGTTTTGATCTTTGTTATCTCTTTTCAAGTAATAAATCGTCATATTTAAAACTGTTTTTTTACTAGAGAAAACTTGCAGCCAGGCTAACGCGCAAGTACATACATATAGGATGTAATCCGCCACGTGAACATTCTGAGTGAAGTATCTAAAAAATATGAGGAAAAATGAAAGAAACCTAGGAATTCGAAGCGTATGGGATAAATACAAAACGTACCTCGATTGGCGTACATGAGTATCCCACTCGACGTTATTCCGAGAGTGGCGTACAAAAAGTGAAGTAATATCCCACTCGACATTATTCCGCGTATCGACCGAGACCCAAGGTCTCGGTCGATATAGTACGCGTAATAATATTACTTCTTGTACGCCACTCTCGGAATAACGTTTTGTGTATTTATCTTAGACATAATATCAAACAAAATTTGATCATGTTATTGAGGCCGTTGTTTAGCTGTGAACTGAATGTGCCTTTTCTTTTTGCTAAATTTTACTAGACCCAACTGGTTGTTGCTTGATATATAATCACAAATCAAATACAACAAATTTTCGTCTTTCAGCGGAGAATGTATGCTTTCATTGAATTGAACTTCGTAGTTTTGTAGATATTCGGCTAAACTCACATACAAAAGAACCTCTACAACCTTGACGCTCGTCGTGTTACGCTCGTTGTTTTACGAGCGTGGAGCGTGATCTTACGGCCGTACAACTTTTTCAGAGATTCCATGACCTACAGTCTGATCTCACATTAGACATAAACGATTACGCTCCTAAAACCCGAAGTGAATAGTGTCTTTATGCCAGTTTACATGCGCAATTCATGGGCAACACCATCCAGCTGACAGGCAAGGATTCTGTGCCCGGTTGCATCAAACAGCTCCAGTTACGAATCATTCATCATCCCTAAAACTTCAGAATATTTGAAGATTTTATTTATTCACTAACGTTACGTGTTTTTCTTCATTGTGAGTTCCTGTTATTTATGACATTTTGTGTAATGATCTGAGCACGACTGAAAATAAATAGGGACCGTGTCCTTAATTTTGGCCAAAAGAGCATAGTTGCCTCTGGTCTCCACATCGACTCATTCTGATACCTTCGCTCACCGACTAAAACAAAGCTCCCTCCGGCATCAGTTTCAACCAAGGTCTCGTGTTTTCAGTTAAAAAAACTGCAGAAATACGCGAAATCAAATGCAAGCAAGACTTGAAACGCCATGGTTTGCTATTTGACATTTAGCGATGTCAAGTGCATCATTTTGTTCGTCTTGGGTTGGGTTTCTTTTTCCAAAAAATGAGCAACTGAAAAAATACTGCGCCGCTGACCAGCTCGTCCCCAAGTCTGAATATGGCCCTGAACGATTTAGCTAAACAGATCAGCGCCATCTTGAGGATTGGGGACGAGGCTACACCACTCACTCGAAACGCAGACCAGAACCAACTATGCCTTTGGCCTCATGGGCAGGTGCGTGTTGTATGAAAATGAACTATACATTTTCAATAATGCTAAGAATTTAAACTGTTGTTTACAATTGGAGACGTAAGAGAGTGTGAGTCCTGAGAACCTAATTATATAGGCGTTCGACACTCGCGAGTGAACCGACTGCGGTAGATGGGTACTGGTGATATCTCGCGACTAATTGCGTGGTCTCGCTTTTCTTGCGGAACGCGCCCCTGCTCAGTCACAAAGCTCTAACTCATACATTCAGCATAGTATGATCCGATTCGAAAAAATTTTCCTCCACCTATTTGAGAACAACGTTTCACGGCCCACTGTTGACATTACCGAGAAAAAAAATGACAATGAATATTATAAAATTATTGCTGAATATTTGAAATCTTACGAACAAGCAAAATGCTTGTCTCGCGAACTCCACAACTTCATTTTGAAGAAGAGGCACCTCATGGTCAATATCACTAAAAACTGATCTTCCATGATGGAATCACATGACTTTCAAAATTGAGTCATACACTGGTGTGCCCTGCGAGTACATGCAAACGATTTCACACGAGTTAAGGGACTGTTCAAAATAATATATCATGAACTCAGATTCGAGAATGCATGAGCTGTGCAAGATGGCAGAGCTCAAGTGAACGGAAGTGATTACCAATATGCACAGTCAGGTGTCTGCCTTTTTTAGTCATTTTCCTATGACGATTGAGCCAACTGAAGAAAACCACCGTCTCCTCAAACTACCATCTCAAAATGAGAATACCCGCCGGATGTAGCGGTAGCTGCATGTGTTACAACTATATCTTCAATGTTTCAGCTGATACCTTTGACTTTAACAACGGACAACCCTTCAGCACTAAGGACAGAGATAACGACAACAGTACTTCCAGCTGTGCTGTCAGCGGTAAAGGCGGCTGGTGGTACAAAAGCTGTGGGTACGTTAACCTAAAAGGACAGTACGGTAGCCACAATGATGAAGCAGGTGTCAAAGGGCACTTTTACATACGCTTCAACCACATGCTGAAGAAAACCAGTATGATTATCAGACCCGCCGGGTCCAAATCCGCTGAATAAACTAATGCCACTGTCAGTTTCCTGTAAGAATGGGAAGTACTGAAATAAATAACTCCAGCACCAAACAATGCACCTGGTGTTTTATCCCTTATCGTTCTTTGTTTGGAAACGCGAAACGGCAGTAAACCCTTGATCCGACAAAGAAACTAACTTTAATGATTTAGATCACTCACTTTCAGTTCTTCCTATGACCAGAAAACACCTCTGTGTGATTGAGAAACAATTTGAAACTAATTTCATAGAGGTTATATCGTCTAAATCAAAAATTGAGTTTTTGTGTAGGAAGGCGATCACTTTTAAGAGTTACTTTTTTTAAAAAAAGTCATTTTAAACCGTTCGAGGATCAAAAGTCGAGAGTCTGTGGAGTTCCACGGAATCCGTCTCCTTGAGAAATGTCAGAAGTAAATGTTTTCACCTAAATGGGGTCGCACTTTTTATTTCTGATTTCATGTTTCTGCGGACGAGGTTTCAGAATTTGTTTAAGGATTCTTTATAACACGAGATCTATGAGGCTATTACCTCGCCTTCTGAAAAAAAACTTTTGATTTAGGTCTGTTACCTATATCAAAATGGTCTCAACTTGTTCCTAACTTAGACTGGAAGGAATTTCTTGGGAAAATTGAAGGTTCATCATTGCTAAGGAGACCATGCTCCATGCTTAAGATGACCGGCAGGATTAAGCCAAGTTGTTGAGCCTCAGTGCTCTCAGCGTGTTAATGAGCTTTCGGTGCTTCCCAAGATCAGAAATCCTTTCTAACCCGAGTAACGAACAGACTGGGACTACTATAACAATGGAAAGTGTCCTAAATCAAGATTTGTTTAAACAAAACGGGCTTGTAGCAGCTTTAATTGCTTAGTAGCCGTGCAATGGAGGCAAATAAGACTACAGTAAATAGTGATTAAGAAATAACGATATGATCCAATCATTGACATTTTTATTTATTTTTTTGCAAATAAATACGTACACAACTTGAATCTGCCTTTCAAACACAAACTCTAGATGCTTTTCTCTGATGCACCCTGGGACCCAGTTACGAAGCGGTGGGAGATATTAGTTATTGCAGGTACACCAACTACCCGAATCTGGCTAGAACCGATATGAAAACAAAATATTGTCGTTATACCTACTTCAATGTTTTTTGTTAATGTAGGATACATTTGCATGTATCAGTGCGGTGTGCAGACTTAGAGGGAGGCAAGCAAAAATCAATAGAACACAAACTTTTGTTCATGTGAACCGTTGTCAATGTTCGAGCACAAAAAGTAACAATTTTAATTGTTAAAACAAGTCGCACAAATATCTAATACTCTCATGCTAAATGCACTTCGCTGGGACATTATTGTGTCACAATTTTCGGTAAAAATATAAACTCAACACAACAAATGACTGTAAAACAGACAATGCAAGGCTTCTTGGACGTGTCATTTATAATGACATTGAGAATTCTTTTCACTAAGGCTCCAAAAACTCTGATCTTCAGTTAGCAGCTTTCCAAACCACAGTTTTCTCTTGAGTTAGGTTCGACAGGTTCAATCAAATACCCATCCGAATCGGAAAAACGAATGAAAAAACGAGATGAGAGAAATTCCACAAGAATTTTGAGTTTTAAAGTAAAGAAAGCCGACGTCATAACATTCAGTAACTCCCATTGGTTGAAATCTGGGAAGCCCTTTTCAGTGTACTGTTACGTTTTATGACGACCACCTTTGACTTGAAAAGTTGCAATTAATTAACACGGGCAGTAAACAAAACCTCGATTCAGTTTCTTAAAGTGATTTGTTCAGAGCTATTTAAATGTAGTTAATATGTATACACATGTGTTGACTGTTAATAAAGAATGCTTATAAACCACATTTCTTTTTATTTCATTCCCCATATTCTTCTATTATTCGTGTAAAACATGCTCCCACCTCCCCACAAAATTTTGAGGACAGAAAATTTTCAACTTCGGAAACACGTCACATCGGGAGCGCGACCCGATCACTGCCAGAGTCTGTCCATAAGTTTGCACTGGGACTATCTGACACAAATGGAATTTTTCTGTTTGTTAGAATGGGTTTATTATGCAACTTTTGCCAATTAATTCTCTGAAATGTGGCACATATGCACATGGCCTTGTGTGTTGTCATAAACATGCTACAGTAGTTAGTAGGGAGTGACCCGATCATTGCAGAGTCAGTCCACAGTGTCCATTGCTGTGTGCCATGAGGAGTACTTTAACTTGTTTTGTCAAATTTAGATGGATTTTTAGATTTAAACTGGAGTAAATATTTGAAGAAGAATGCCTGACCGTTTGTAGTTGGAGGCTGTGGCAATACGCCAAGGGCTGGGGTATCTTTGCACAAGTTTCCCACAGATCCAAGACTGCGTCACAAGTGAGAAGACTTTGCAAAGTTCGCGAGTGGAGCGCCGCCGTATTCGGTAGTATGTAGCCAACATATCATGGACTGCTTCGAGAACGACAGCCTGCGATCCGAGTATAGTTGTAAACCAGGATGAGTGAACTTTTAGAGAGTACTCGAAACGGTACATGCCGTCGCTTTCCAGACGCTAGTGGGCCTTGAGCTATATATAGTATTGAACCTAACATTCAAAATAGCGGAGTTTACGGAAAGTAATGAAGGTAACCGTTCCGTAGACGCATTACAGTCGAGGAAACGCAAAATCAGCAGGTCTTCAATGCAAGAGATCCCTGACTAACAGGACCATCGAGTATGGCCGTGAGCTCAGCTGGCTTTTTCTGATTCTTTTTGCAATTAAGAAAGTCGATTTGGCAAGTTTGAAGGCCAAAAGCAGAAAAAAACAACAACACGACCAAATCAAATCAAAGACCTACCAACGTTACAAATGTCGTTCCCAGAAGAGTGTAATCGTTTCGTCTGCTCTTCGATGTATGGCAGATTCAAGTTTTTTGGGAGAGTGCGACAAACCCCGAATACGTAATTTGTTCAGTAAATACAGTTTCGAAAACAAACTGTTAACTAAAAAAGTATCTCAGTTTCATGTAGTATATTGTAAACGAGTATACAACATGACTTTCTAAAACCGCTCTCTGAGGTGGTGGTGTGTTACAACTATCATCAAAATCTCTTGGTCTATTTACACCGACCTTTTGTCTATTTACACTGTCACGACGTTTCGGTCGGTCTATCCTCCGGCCATCGTCAGGTGTTCCTGCGTTCTTAGAAGAGCGAGCATGGATATGTGGTACACTCATCATGGTGTGATTTTTTTGTCCGAGGAAGGGTTTGAACCCACGACTTCTGAAACTACAGATAATTTGACTCCAGCACCTCATCGACCGAAACGTCGTAATAGACAAGAGGTCGGATGTAAATAGACCATGAGATTTTAATAATAGTAGAGTATACAACAAAAAACAATAAAAATATGAAATTATGTGCATTCACGTTAACGTACTATCTCCCTAAGTTTAGTAGAATAAGGCCATTGGTAGGTACTCGTGGAACTATTTCCATGACAAGAAATAGCACGCTCACAATTCACTATATCAGGTCATGTTCTTACGCCACTTTCCGTTTTAACCACCAGACTTGAGCTCGATCAAATTCTCGTGCTGGTAAGTCTCATGGGAAAGTCGCTCCGAGACGTAATGCGATTTTGAAATGTGTAAAAAGCGCAGATGTATCTATTGCCACAGGTCGTGGGATTGTGGGTCGAGAGGGTCGTGGGTGTCGAAGGGGTTTTAGAACAATCCGTTAAATCCCAGACACTGGGCGAGCCATTGAACATGCCAGAACTCATGAAGTACTGCATGATACCGGTGCCCCCTTGTCTTGGAACACCAGGCATTTTTCCAAGACCAACAAAGCCTCTATTTCGCGTTATCTTCTGAACGACATTGCGCCAGAAGACATTCATTATACTGAGGATGATCTGTTCATCCAAGATGGTTTTGCACTTCTCCATACGTTAGCTATTCTCCCTCCAACATGTGGCAATATCTGTTTACAAGTACTTGATCAAATGGTGTCGAAGAAGCACTTCTTGTTCTCAACTGACAGCTACCACCCTGAATCTCTCAAAGCCAGGAGCGGTTGTGACGTGGCAGTTCAGAGAAAATAATTTTGGTTGGACCAGCTACACAAAAGCCGCATGACTTCAAAACTTTTCTTGCAAACGATGACAAAAAAGCAACTCTGTCAACTGTTACTGCAAATCTGGAGTGGTGAGAAGGCAGTTTCTAGGTAGAAGAAAACTGAGATGGCCATCCTGATTGTAGACGGGCATCTTGTGGCGATGGAGCCTGAAATCTTTTTTCTGAAGAGAACTAAAATGCGATGTCATAATGTAATTATAAAAGTGATTTGATGTTTCCTGTTCATACTCAGGAGATCCCACAAAGCTACAGTAACCTCCAGTACGCTGCCTCACTTGGTACAGAAACGACGTCGTCTGAATCTCTGACACTAATGTCTTTGTCATTTTGCTGCAGGCACTCTGTAAAGTTGACTTTATATCTAGATACGGGGTCTGGAAAACATCCGCGACTACTGAATCTCTCCGACCTAGCAAAATCCTTGGGCAAAGACTACTGTGAAGCTCTACTTGGATTTTACGTATACAATGGAGAAGATTGCACCAGTGCGTTTAAACGTAAAGGAAAGGGTGGCCCCTTTAAGAAACTAGAAAAGAATCCAAAATTTCACCTTGCATTCAGGCAACGGGGCGTTGATTGGGATGTAAGTTGGATGAGTTCAACTGCCTCCGTCATGTGCGGTCAGAGTCGTGAGTCATCGAAAGATGCTACTCGTGCCAAGATGTTACGTAAAAGGATTGGTGAAGATGAAATCCTCACAAGTCCAAGATTGACCTTGCTCGACTTCCCTCGTGCCAGTCTGCACTGAAATTTCACATCCAACGAGTAAATCACCGTATCACCTTGTACAAGCGTGCTTGCGAACTTATAAATGAGCAGCCAAAACCTTGTGACGAAGGACAAGGGTGAATGAGGACTGACGAAAGAGTGGTACGACCTTTGTGGTCATGTTGTGTGAGCCATCTTACCAAACTCACTGATTGATTTCTTGCTCACCAATGTTTGTGAAGTGGACACAGAAGAGGAAAGTGGAGGCTTGTATGGAAGTTTAACGGAAAGCAATGAAAGTGACATGGAGTGTTTGAACATGTAATCAGTGACATCAACACCTAATGATTGTCCATATTTCTGCAATCATTTTCCGGCGTTTTTTCCTTGAAATATTTAAAACATTTGTTGAAAATTGGCTCATTAAAGAGCTGATTGTATAAACACTGAAAGTTGCACATTCAGTGTTTATATTGGCTTATGTACACTTTCAGTGTAGTATTGATTGTAAGTAACCGTATAATACAAATTAGATGTAATAGATTAGGAAGAAAATTATTCTATCGTAATGCTTGACCCTCAAAATATCGGTTTTGACACTTGATTTGTTCCTTTACAAGAATAAGAAAGTGAGATATCATAAAATAACGAAAAATCGGTAATGGCGGCATTAATTGGCATAAATACGCACGTGGGACACTTTTTCGGTTCGTTGACATCATTTTTTTAGTTTTCACACATATTTTTCTTTGAAAAAATGCAACTTAAAAGTTGANGGCCATTTTTTTTACTCGACTAGTTAACGTCTTTGTTGACACCAAGGCTGGCATATAAAATGACTCGCCGTGATCGGCTAACTTGTAGAGCCTGATCCCAAACAATAACGAACTGCCAGTTCCATCAAAACTCTGAAATCACTTCAAATTTTAGACCAATTTCTTAAAGGTGAATGATTTATAGGAAAATTTGATTCGTTTTGATGTGAGGTGGGTTTATAGACATAAATTCGCTTCTTTAGGGTTGGCCAACCCCAATACTTTTTATAGAGCTTACAGAGTAAAGCGATGAATTCGTCGTAACTTTTCTAATTTACTTTTTGTTACTATCTTTTTATTTATCTCTGAGTCACTTTTAACAATTAGCATTTGTTTAAAGCCTATGCATGTCACTTTCATCTTAAGAAATGGCCGATGTTCTCACTAGTCAAGTGAGAGCGCAACATTACAGTTTAATAACACGTCTCAGTGGTTCTGAGTGTCCTCGTGATGGCCGCAAGGCCTGGTTTTCTGAGCTCCAAAGCACGGCATTCTTTATGGTACAATCTAGAGTCTATTGCAGCTACAAGATCAAACATCATTAAAAAGTGTGTCGGTCGCTGTCAAATTGCATATAACCAACGTGTCTTCTGACGACATTACATTTTAATTCATTTGGTGAATTCGTGTAACATCTATCATTATGGGGCTGCATAGTTTGCTGATGATCCTGTCCGTGTCGGTGTTGCTGTCTGATGTCTACGGGTAAGTTAGTGTATGACCGACATAATAACGGAGGGCATCCTGTATCTGTTTCTTGGACTTTTTGTTTAGAGTTGTATTAGAAACACCAATACATAATACCGTCTAAGTTATGAAATATTTGGCCTTTCTAGTAAACGTGACTGGAAATGCTGTTTTCGATGTTCAAAAGACACGTTGATCTTAATTCGCAAGTTTTTCTGGACAAATGTGAAAAAAATGTTAAAATAGAGGTTAAGGTTACGTAGGACTCTAAAAATTGTCCAAAGTTTGCTAACTTCGTAGCACCATATGTCAGAAATACCTGATCGGATTCACATCAAAGTTTTCATGATTCCATATGTTCTTGTAACATCTATCATTATTATCGATCCTGTCCGTGCCGGCGTGGTTGTCCAATGTTTACGGGTAAGTTAGTAGATAAGATAATAACGCAGGACTTTGATTTCGTTCTCTGCTTCTTGCATTTTAGAGTTGTATTTTAAACACAAAAAAAAACGTGTAACTAAGCTCCGAAATATTTGATCTTTCAAGTAAACGTGACTGGAATATGGCGTGTTATGTATTGCAAATTTCAACGTTTTCAACATGTATGTTTGATAAGATTGTATGTATGTTTGATGTTATTATATTTATTCATTCTGCTTTATATTTGTATTCGATAATGTCATGTTTTCATTCGATAAGTTGTTTACGGTTATGGTCTGTAATGGAACTCTGGGTAAATTGAAACGACGGCTGCGATTGGTATGCAGAGTTTCATACCTTGGTAGCGAGTAACTCTCCAATTGCAAGGCCTCAACTGTAGCGGAACTTGTTGACTTGCAGTCGGGCTACCCTGGGGTCTGGGCCTGGTGGTTTATTGGCTGGTCAGTGTCAAAACCGATATACAAAGAATATAATCAAATGCAAATATAAGATATCGAATAAATATAATAACATCAAATAACTTTTGAACATTGAATTTTGCAACACATAACATGCCATACTAGAAATGTTATTTTCTTAAGTTATTTAGATGTTCAGAATTGTCGACGACCTTTATTCGCAAGTTTTATGTAAACAACTGCAAAAATGATTAAATAGGGGTTAAGATTACATAGGACTGTAAAAATCCAAATCGGCTGACTCCTTGACATCACATCTCAGAAATAGCTGATCGGTTTCACATGAAACTTTCAATATTGTAATTTATGCACGGTTCTCTAAAATGCTATTAGGAATTATTTTAAAACCTTCCAATTTTGCATGAGGGACTATCTAAAATTGGATTTTTATGAAAAACATGAAGAAAAGTAGCACGAAACAAAATCGAAATACTTCAGAAAACTCTAACGATGTTTCTGAGATTTCATCGTGCACATTTATATCTTATCATGTTATTGATACCGTTGTTTTGGTATCATTGTGCTTTTGTGCTAAATTTGCTTAAAAATGCATGCCCAAGGAACCCAGCAGTTAACGGCAGATAGGAAAAAGTCTAAATCAAGTTGTATAGGCTTTCTATATAAAGACAGTGCGATATTTAGTGCATTTTTCTAGATATTAGGGCAATTGTCCTGCATAACCTTAAGTAGTCGATCGGTTCATTGGAAAAGACAAATGTCGCTTTTGCTTAAAAAGAAACGGTCATGCTATGTTTGGATCATCAAGATGCATTACGATTTCACCTCAAGGTCTATTACCTTGGTGTATTGCGGTGATTTTTTGTCGGAAAGCCTACGCTGAGGCCTGTTTCTTGAAAAAAGTTATTGGCGTTCGCTATGTACCGTATTCAGAAAAACACGAAAGAGTAAAAAACACTCTCGAACACCCAACGGCCAATGCATGAGTTAATGGTTTCGAGTTGAGCATGTGCAGCTCGTGCGCGCATGCGCGGTGGAGAACTCGGTTGAGTAAACAAGCCGATTTAACACTGCGCTCTATGGAGACCCGACAATAAAAGTGCAGTGGTCTGGTGAATAGCACTTGATAACAAATTCACGCCACAAATACGTGACTATTTCGCTATTGTTTGGACCCACAATCTTTCAGATCATTCAAGAATTTTTTTTTACTTCGCTTTTTGGCTTTCGGCTTTTGTGGGCAGAAGATGATGCTGTGGTGATAGGTGATAGCAATAATTTGCTATTGCAATAGTATTAAGGCTTTGATTGAAAGAATTTGGAGACTTGTTTTTACTAATTGGATCAAAGGCTAAGAAACAATGTCAATGTTATGCTGACGTTGGGCAGTGGACTTCTTGAAAAAGTGGCCTACCTTGCAAAGTACCGGATTTTAACCGACAACATCTCCATTGTACAATGCGCTCCAACGTATTGAGCATACAAGGCTCTCAGGAAGAAAAACAAGTTTGTGACAAATTAAAGATGTTGTAAAAGATATAATTGCAAATTTTTGGCAATTTATGGTCGATCTTTCGAAAAAATAATGGTTTTAACGGGCCTAACCAATGAGATAAGTATAACATATAGCTCTTTGGGCCTAAGTCTCCCGTCCACTTACGTGGGAAACGCACGTGGGTTTTTTACTCCACCCACTTGAATATTCAAGATGGACGACGAAATCGTGGACTCGTGTTGCCATGCGCTCTATCCCGGTACTGAAGTACATCAAGGCATGAATTCACTTGTTTTTTAGATTAAGACTTGCAGAAACGAGAGATAGGCCTGCACTGTTCGATGAACTCCAAAGAATAATGAAGACCACTAAAGGCAAATTTAACACAGTGGAAGAAGACCTGGTGTGTATGAAAGTGATGAGAGCATGCGTCAACAAACGAAGAGGTAACGTCAGTTTGTTGAGAGTTGCTTAAATTTCACTGGAAGGGAACCTGGGTCAAAATTAGCAGAAAAATAAAAAATGTAGGTCAGCAGGAAATTCGAATCTTAACCGTCATTTGTGAAAAGGTATCGGACTGGTACTCACCGTGCGGAACTTTGAATTGACTTACACTACTCATGCTACTTTTGATTATTCATCTGTACAGGGTGTCCCAAAAATCTACTCGCGCTTAAAATGGCAGTAATTGCGTTGTTTATTGACTTAAGAACAAGATTGCTGGTTTGAAATCGTAAAGTTGAGGTCAAAATAGAAATAACAATATAAATTAACACCAATGAGAACGTTCTCATCAACGTGGGACGAAATTTCATTTGTCTTTGCGATTCCTTGCCGTTTTTGTGAGATAAATTTTCAGGAGTTGGCAATCTTTTCTACTGTATTCTATGAATAAACAACGCACTTAATGTTGTTTGAAGTGTGAGTACATTTTAGGACACCCTGTATTATAACTGAGATCGATTCTCCAGTTTTAGCAAAGGATTGTGCCGATTTGTACAAAAATGGCGTCAAAGAAAGCGGCGTGTACACCATCCAACTCAAAGACGGCTTGGTTACGATGGAGGTGTACTGTGACATGGTGACCGACGGAGGTGGTTGGACGGTAAGCGAGGCAACATGGCTCTACACGTTTCTGCAACTCACTGATATGACCAAATGTTTGCTATAAACACCGCTTTAAATAAACTAAGAGGTGAAAAAAGTAAAGCAATGATTGGTGAGACCGATATGCGTATTCTTTGCGTCGCCCAAAGTACTTTCGCGTGTCATGTTTCATTTTATTTTTTAATTAGTCATCAATGGCTACATGATTGTCACCTGTTTTGTTCACTACGGGGCTTAAAGGTCTCCTTTAAGGCTACCTTCGTTATCAAGGGTTACATTTCTTTGAATATCTTCTAAAGGACTTCATCTATAAAATCGTATACATGTATTTCTAAATTCTCTGGTAGGAACAGAAACACGTGCACAGCGTTTGCAGTCACGTGACAGTGCTTTTCTAAAAAGTTGTGACTTAACTAAGATCGCTGTAAGTTAAACTGACGTCAACGTTTTCGCAGGAAACTTGAAAATTGTGTTTATTTCTTTTATTAGCTCGGACGTACATGAAAGTTTTTGGATCATTTTTAAAATCCTCATAGCCCAAGCCAGATTTAACCGTCAAAAATAAAGACTTACACTTTTATTTGCGGAATGTTAAAATCTTCATTTTGAAACCCAAGACTTCCTGAGAGTGAATGAAAAAATATACATATGTTTATATATTACGTCTGTCGGTGGACGTTGCGTAAATCTCAGTAAAGACTGCCCTTTATAGAAAACGCACTGTCTCGCGACTACGTAACACATATTGTGCTCACCAAGGATTTTAAACATATGATTTCCTGAAACAAAACTTTGTAATTTAGAAGAAATTTTGAAGAAATGTTACCATAAGTAACGAAGTAGACAATAAAAAGGAATGTCTATTTAAAAACAGATGTCGCTTTTTATCGTTTAGAGTCATTTCTTGAAGCGTTTCACTTCACCACGACGGCAGACTGAAATGTAGATTGAGCATCTAATGACAGGTTGACGATTGTTGTTACGAGTTGTGTGATACCCGAGGATCTATAACGAGAGCAGTGTGAACTTCCTTTCAAACAGAATTTGGAATAACCGATATACGAGATGTTGTATCTGTTATATCCTTGCGGACTCCTCTGTTATTGACGACTACAAATGAAGTAGTTACACTCGTACAGGTGCAGCAGGTCTACACCCAAAAACACTTTTGGATTAAGAACCTACGCAAAACGACTGCAATTGAGTACTATAGTCATTGTAGTCATCGATATTTCAAATAGGTTTTCCAGAGACGCCAAGATGGATCTGTAAACTTCTTTCGGGATTGGCGTGACTATAAGCTTGGCTTTGGAAACATTAAAGGGGAGTTCTGGTTGGGTAAGTATATGACGCATCTATTCTTCATTTTCAGTGTGATTATGACACAGGCGTAAATAACAACTATCGAAAGCGGCTATAAACTACCCTTCCTCAGTAAAAATCACTTTCCTCGTCATTCAAATAATTATACATTACGTTTTGTGCGTTTCAAAAACCTTTTTCTCGTTTGCTAATTGCAATGGTTGCTACTTCCATTGTATTTTTTCTGTTGATATTGAAGGCAACGATACTATCCATCGTATATTTTCTGTTGATATTGAAGGTAATGATAATATCCACCGTATCTTTTCTGTTGATAATGGGAGCACCGATAACATCCACTGTATCTTTTCCGGTGATATTGAAGGCAACGATAATATTCACTGTATCTTTTCAGTTGACATTGAAGGCAATAATGAAATTCACCATATCATTTCTGTTGATATTGAAGGCAACGATGATACCCACTGTATCTTCTCTGTTGATATTGTAGGCAACGATAATATCCACCGACTAACACATCAACGTTCCTATAAGTTACGCGTTGATTTGGAAGATAACAGCAATAAGAAAGCCTACGCCGTCTATAGCAACTTCTACGTAGGTTCTGAGAAAGACAAGTATAAACTGGCAATGGGGCTATTCGGTAAATCTGCAATAACTAGAGGGCGTGAGTGTACTAGTGGTGATAGATTAACAGCCTCGATTTCGCGAGCCCTTTAAATACATGGTGAAATGGCTTGCAGCCGTGCCAACTGAATCTGAGATTGCGTAAAAAGGGTGCTTCTATGAGAGGAAGTAAGCACGACCTCATACAAAGGTAAGGTTTGTGATTATTTTAACGATTATTCCATGATTATTC